>NNCF01132717.1:100762-159282 GCA_002313205.1 Laupala kohalensis | reverse complement strand
CTTAATTCCCAATTAAGCAAATTGTGTTACGCATTCCGAAACTTAGTTAACGCAGTTAGTCCACGTATTTCCCGTTGCGTTTATTTTACAAACGTTTACTCCCATTTATGTTACGGCATTACCTTCTGGGGTAATTCCGGTCAGAGTATTCAAACTTTCAGAATTCAGAAGAGGATAGTTCGGATAATTTGTAAATCTCACCCCCGAAACTCTTGTAAACCTTTATTCAAGGAATTAAATATCTTAACACTTCCCTGCATTTATATTTATGAAACGGTCGTGTTTGTTAAGACCGAATTACTGAAGTGCCACCCTTGCTTTATACGAAACAGTCTCGTTCACGAACACAATACTCGCAATAGTAATAATATTCATCGCCCTAGAGTGTCAACCACTCTTTGCCAAAAAGGACCTTATCATTCGGGAATCGTTCTATATAATTCCCTGCCCAAGAATATAAAAGACATTATGAAATTGAATATCTTCAAATCCGCGGTTAAAAACTACCTCCTGCACCAGTGCTTCTACACTGTAAAAGAATTTATTGATTTTAATAAAAGTTAAATTCGTCTTGTACTTTATCACGCCATTGCTGTAGCACTTTTTAAATAACTTATAACAATTTCAAAAACTATTTTCTTGCATGATTGTGTTGCCGTATGGCTCATATTAATTTAGTTTTATGTGTACTCAACTTTGGCACGGTTGTGTACATAAATTCTGTAGCCCCATCCTGGCCCGGGTTTTTCTCCGTTTTTCCTTCGGGTAGAGGCGGATTTCTTATACAGGTTCTCTAGGCTTTGTCTAGGGGCGTGTTTATTGTAACAATAAATCGGGAATTTAGGTTGTTTTTTTTTAACTCTTATGATTTTTAAACAATATACTCAGAATAATCTATAGTTCGATAATAACTTGTACATCTAAATTTACAAACATATTTGCGTTAAATTACAAACATATTGACATTATATATGTATTATAACTCGCAGCTAACCTTTTATCTTATCTAGGTACTTTTGCTGAAATTTTTTTGAATCCGCCTCTGCCTTAGGGCCCTTGATCGGAATTGATGGTATGGTCCGTTGCTTGCTTCCGGAGAGTAAATTAGTTTATTCCTTCACGTGGTCATACGCTGTTTGTACTGTTTTTTAAGAACGATTTATGATAATATAAGTGAATAATGATTGAATAACTGAATGAATAAATCTTTATACGCATAATTTTTTTAAATATGAGACAGATATTAGAATAAGTTTAATATAAACTAGTTGTTAGTTCCATAATCAATTATATGGGACGTTTCATCTTCTAAATTTACCCAGAAAATCCAGTTCCCAATACGATCACTTCAGGATTCAATTGTTTTTCTCTTTTACATGGTTTTCTATATCTTTATTGCATATCTTTGGCAGTGTCACTTCCCCGCACGTGTGTTGCCGTTCCTAGTAATGTAATGGCATGCGTCTTTATTATGTCCGTAGGAGCCGCCTGTCGAACGCGAGCGCGCTGGGTCGACGTCCCGAGTCGCGCGCCGCTCGCGTCTCCGCTCTGGTGGTGCTTCTGGCGCTGGGTTGCTGGCTACCCTGGCACGCAGTGGCGTTATGGAGGGCGCTGTCCGCCACTTCCGGGCCTAGCATCGAGCGAAGTCGCTGGGTCGACGCCGGATCCCTCGCCTTGCTCTCCGCCGCGTCCCCACTCACACCGGCGCTCTTCGCCTTCCGATCGCGGCGGGTGCGTCGGGAGCTGCGGAGACTCCTGAGGCTGCATCCGCTATCGACGTCCTCGCCCTCCACCCACGCGCGGATCCAGCCGGGTCCTTCGCCGCAACCGCCGAATGTGTGTCGACCGCTGCTGGCGTCGCCTTCACCCTCGCCGCCTCCGCCGCGCAGTCCTTCGCTGACTTCGCCGCCGCCCACGCCGTCGACGACCACGACGATGCTGCTGCCTCCGGCGCTGCTGCCCCCCGTGGTGGCGGCGGCGGACGCGTCTGGGACGGCGAGAGGGAGCTTTTCTAGTGCGGGGAGCACGCAGGCCACAACTTCCACGGACGAATAGGCTGGTGTTTTGTTAGGATAAGGCCCGCTTCACACCAGGCGTCTTGTCGCAGCGTCCAGACACACTTTCGTTTTTACGTAGTGTCAAAAAGAGACACCATGAGTGCTTTCGCACACAGCGATATCTGCGACGGCCGTCTGCGCGAATGGACGCTCGAATTTCAGACTAGAACGACGTGTCGCCGTGACCTAGTGAAACAAGGGAAGTCTCAAGAGAAGTGTGGGAAACTAGGATCTGTTCTTCTCAACTGAAGCGTTTCCATTATTCCCTTCTAGTTCGGAGGTTTTCTTTGATTCCCATGGCTCCGTAGCTGAGATACACCATTCAAACGCCAATTGCAATGCAATTGCATCAAAATACTCAGATTTCTCTCTACATGTCGGCAAATATGAAAGGTGTGTCACTAATACACGTTATATGAAGTGAAACGAGCCTAACATATTTTTATACATCCCTTTTCTGAAGTGGAAACTGAAAAAAAATGAACAAATCTTATGACGCAGGTTTTAATTATCACACAATACTTTTGATCCCAAAATAAGAAGCTACTCTAAAGTGTATTTTGGAAGATAGAGACAGCTTTCATTTAGCAATGTATGATAGATTAAGAACACTGTAGATCCGAGAATACTGGAGAACTCAATATCTTACTCGCGAAGTCAATAACGAGTGTTACAGACAAAGAACCAATACTAACGAGTGTAATTAACTCGGCAGAACGCTGGTTTCTCAGCTGAGGAAATCAATCTAGTGTCGCATCCGTAACAAACTCTGGGAGATACAGAGTAGATTAGCGAAATCTGGAAGTATGTTTCGTTTATTTTTGTTTTGACACATTTTTGTTGCTTAATACTCGTATGGAACTACACGTACTGTATTACAAAAACAATTATAATTGTTCCTAATTATTCTGATAGCCATTAGGAAAATATTTTTGTTTATGAACTCTCCATGGTCACGTAAATTACCTTCATATCCTACGTGGAAGTAATCAGTTTTATGTGAAACTTTTTCGTGACTTTAAATTTTGTCGACTTCATTTCGTGGATAACGAGAATTATCGTCATACATCATCCACAAGACTGAAATGTCTGATTTTTTTTGTCTATTTGGTAATTTGTTTCTTTGTCTACACAAATACGTTAATAAATTTGGGAAGGAAAAATGAACGCGTGTGCCAAAAATTGATGTACCCGAACACTACTTGTGTTGGTTTTGAACACACAACTGTTGTGATATTGTGTATTTGAATTGGAGGAGTTTAAAAATAAAACGGTTAATCGTGATTCTTGGTTTTGTATAACGTAAAATTATACATGAGAGGAAAACTGGAACCCCAAGGGAGTGTTACTAAAGCGTGAGTCGAAATGTTACTGCTCATCAACTGGTGCGGGCTTGTATAAATAAAGTGTAAATAATACTATGTGGGAAGCAGACAAATTACAAGCATCATCGTTTTATGAAGAGGAGACAATGATGGTTCACTTAATAGCTGACAGTGAGAGGATGAGAAATTTATTAATAGAACAAACCTACGTGTTTTCATTCAAACAGTTATCTCGGAAAATCATACGAAGATACATGTGTAGTGAGAAGAAGACGCTCCGAATGGATAAATTAATTTTTGGAGCATCTTTCATAAATAGAGAAGGCCATGCCCAATTTTTTTTAAACTGAAGTGTATGTGTTCAAAATGTGTTCCTATAAACCTTTGGAATACAAATTGCCATATGTTCTTAAATAGGTACGTCTCTTAACTAAAAATATTATGTTTCACATAAAAGAAATAATATTTGTACCAAAACACTTGGAGCACTATTAATTTGTTAAAAGATAAAATCCCAGTAAAGGGTGTAAGTAGGTCGTAACAATATTTCAGAGCACTCTCCTTTTCAAATACATAACCTTTAATTATTCGTTGGACTCTGACACAAAAATGAAGAGGTTTTATTGTATGTCATGTATGACATAAAAAATATAACCAAACACATAGCAATGAAAATGACTTATTTTGTTCTATGTGAACGTCTAGAAACAGTTTCAATCAATATGTGATATGAAATGATGAGTACCTTTTCATGACACTGTAATTGAATCCGAACGAACATCGTCGAGATGAAAATATCGTGTTTGAATCGCAGCCTCGCTTTTTCTCCGGGATGAAATTACACCTTCGCGTATAATGAACACAATATTTGTATCACGTACATTTTTTGACCTGCCTCATTTTGAATACCAATCAGATCTACCAACGTTACGGCTCTTCTACTTGGCCTTCTTTGGAGCATTGCCTGACTCGAACAGATTTAAGTTGTCGTCATACATTCCGATTACGTCACTCGAGGGGAATCTACCCCGACCTTTCTTTGAGTACTAAAATAATCAAAATGAAAGTAGAAAATAAAAGACATGAAATAATTCAAATGTTTCGGGAGTAAATCACACATTTGGTCAATAAATTCACATCAAAGTCCAATATTTTTTTATTAATTCTTATTATCTAATTGAAAATAAAGTATGTGAGGCGATATCGCTGCTTTACTCACATTACCGTCTGCAGTCCACGTCGGTTGAAAGACTCCCCTTGCTCCAGAAACATTGGTGATAACGGTTTGTATCACGTTTCAGAGACTTCATAATTCTATTCAGGTCTCATCAGTTTATGCAAAAAGTTTCTTTTATTACTGAATTAAAGGCTCATCCTCCAATCCCTCAAACATCTCAAAATCCCTTCTTTAATGGCGTGGATTTGGAACGTGACTTCGTGAGTATGCAACCAGGTAGGGTTAACTTGTTTTGCGTGGGATACAGCTTTCTCTTGGTGTATATTAGGAAAAAAACCTGAGGTGTTAAGAATATAGAAACACAAACTGACATGTTTCTTTCTTCTTCTTTTTTTTTTCAAAGAATCTTGATTAGTGAATTACATTGAAGGATGTGCTGAAACTAAGGAACTGCATAGCTGTCTTTTTCATACGTACGTCTTCATTATATCTCTTTTCAATGGACTTGAAAGTTGCGAGAAATATAAATTTCACATCAAAACCTGTCTTTGTGTAAGAAATGATGTTATTTTTTATTATTGAGTGTTTCCAGCGAAGAATTGTAATGTGCATCGATAAAAAAAAGAGAATTGTAAAAAAAATTAAGAATTGTAAGAAATATTAAGAATTGTAAAGAAAATCCTTTTAAAGGTGTAACGGCTATTTGAAAATTAGTGGTTTCATTTGTAATAATCAATTAATGTCGCTCATAGATTTTCTTCATTGACTCTACGGTGTGTATAGAAACTAGTGTGTCTCATATTCGTATTTTCTGTTGTAACTTCATTTGTCTAGTCTTGCCAATATATAAATGCAGAACATGTGTTTCTATGAATAAATGAGTTAATGAGAAAACCCGTTGAGGAATAAGCTTCCAAGCAATTGAGATATATTTTCAGCAGAAGTTAAGAATAAACGATTGATATTGAAAAAAATTAATAGTGTTCTATGGAAGGAGAGAATGTAGTAAAGAATTGAGCAGAAGTGTGAACATTTAAATTATTTTCCATGAGACCATGTCTTAGTCCAAATACATTACGTTGGTTCTAAGACTGATTATTTTTTTTGAACCAAATCATGCTTCAGACTTATTGTTAGTAAAACTATTTTCCCTCATTCTACTTTTACAATATTTAATAATTGAAACTCTATACATTACTAAACTTCTGTACTTTATCTTTACCATCCACATAATATACTCTTACAATATTCTTGTAGAAACCTACCTCAACTCATAGAATTAATTCAAATGCGTGAAGATTTTTGTAAGTGCATTTGATTTTATAAATCTATACTTTTTTAAATTTATATATTTATGTTCTGTGTTTATATATGTAGCATAACGTTGAAGGTTTGTTTAGTTCATTTGTCTTAAGAGTTGATGTGAGAGAGCGTATATTTTTTTTTTAATGTACAAATTTCAAATGAGGAATGTACATATTAAATTGCAGTAGGGCATTTATAAGAGACAAATCATATAATTGTTTAAATCTTGTACAGGCTTAAGAATATAAATTGTACTAGTGTTGTATTAGAACTTTAGTGCTTAAGTAAATGTATAGAATACCTTATGTTCATCCATGTACAATTTTTGTTAACAGAAAAATATCTAATTTTTGTAAATATTATTTATTTGATATTAATTCATAGTGATAGTACCCAAACACATTCTACATTCTTAAATTGTGAAAACGATTCATTAGTATTAGACTCCAAACAAAGCATATATTCTAGCAAATGGTAAAAAATGACGTACAAAATATATTTCATCTTGGTAAAACAAGGATTTCAACATAGCACAGAAAAATGGAAGTATTGTAATACAAAGCTATTGGGTCATTAGAATACCATTGTTTATATTTTGTAAGCATTTTGAACATGAAAAATATATGGAGAGAGTGAAAAGTATTTCGACCACANATACCATTGTTTATATTTTGTAAGCATTTTGAACATGAAAAATATATGGAGAGAGTGAAAAGTATTTCGACCACATAGCTGTGACATTTAACACCCTCTTCATCATATTAGTTGTTTGGATTTATCAATTGAATTATTTAGTTTTGGTGTTTCTTCATGTTAGTTAGTACCATTGAATAGTTCAATAAAACATTAAGATAAACAATATGTGCATTTATTATTGTGTATGGTCAACTAACTTTTAAAAGGAATCTTCGGTTATGGATTAAGTATATTAATGATAACTTCATTCAATTAAGTGTCGCCTATGTTGCAAAATCAATATGGGGCGCAATACAGGAATACATACTATTTTGAATGAGATTTTATTTTGAAAACATATTGTAATAATCCATTATATCAATTAATATAACGTATAATAATCTATTTATCTAATATAATAATAAATGAGTAATTTTAAGTCGCTTAAGAATTATATATTTTAACTACATCCAATTTACATAATATTTTTATCAAGTGCTAGTGTGTCACCAACACTTGGTTCCCCTAATTCAAGGATACATGGTATCTTCTAATCATTTAATTTCGATTTTGCATACTAATTTATCATCTTTTTTGAGTATTCAAATTGCTCTCATCTAGCACAAAAATACTTAAATTTCCTTTTTCGAGTGACAGTTAAAATGTAAAATATTTTACGGTGTTTCTGACGACTCAATTCCACCAAGTTTAGTAAATATTCATCAAATGGTATAGTTTTGTGCACCTGACAAAAATACAAGCTATCATTTTTATACACAACGAGGAAAATTTAGCGACGTGCATTCATTATCTCAGCATAACAATTATGTTTTGACAAGTTTCAATGTGGACTTTTATACGACGGTACTCGTTTCCCCTTCAGGGATTCCTCCAACGAGAGGGTCCTGTGCCACCTCTTTCATGATCGGTATCCATAAGAGTGTCGTGGTATGAATATTTCACAAACATAGAGCAAAAGGCTCACTTCAGCAAGGGGTAATCACTTTTAAACAGTCTCAGTATGGTCCGTTCTAAGACTAACAAAACACCGTGAAAAAATCATTTATCCTCGAAAATCACCCTATACCCCACTCGTAAAAATTTCATTGAGAGAGGTGTTTTCAAATGTTTTAAAATTCTTGGAAGGTTGTTAGTCTAACCTACCTCCAACTCCGATAATATTTCCCATTAGCCACCCGCTCAAGCAATTCTTCGTTTAAATCGTTCTAATTGTGTCAAAGAGTTTCATTGTCTGTTAATAAGTGAATTCAATATATCCCGATCAAAAACATAAGGTCTTCCACGGAACCATTCCTATCGAGGGAAAGTCTAACCCCATCTCTCTTTTTTGTTTAAATTCGAATTAACACGTATACCACAGAAAGGACCGGGTTTAAAGTCTGCAAACCTTGACAGATAAATTGCTGGTACTAGAAACGAACTGTAGTCTTTAAATAAGTGGTCGCCAAACGTTTTGGCTGCTCCACTAAATTATCATGATAAATTCCGCGGACCATCTAGTTATTCATTTAAAAAATGAATTATTTGTGAATTAATGAGGACTGAAATTTAAATTTAAAAAAGTATGTTTTCCCGTACTTAACAGAATAACACTAATATACATTCTAATTGTAACAAATTCGTAAAAGAAACTTTTTTAATCAAAATAAATCATCTTCATTTCGTCTGACAAGTAACTAATTTATGTAGGAAATATTTTATCTAAATAACTATATGATTCTAAAGAATTTAAACGCCAATTTCGTTTTTAATATTATATTTTTAAATTTTGTACTGCTTTTCTTTATTGGGTGATATCTGAACCCGATATAACGATTTCAATTAAGGAAAAAAATCTTGCATGTGTATGATTTCGAGGATATGAATATTGTTCAACGTATCATTGGACATAAAATAATATTGCAAAATAATATTTTATTTTTACTGTTCGTTTCTCATGGATCACCGGTAGTCCGCAGACCATCGGTTGAAAACCGCTGCTAAACATTGGTATAGTCCTAAGGTCGTCTTTCACAACTCTTTCACGCTTATCTATCGGGTAAGGCGACTCCCGGTAGCAAACTGTGCGGCGTTGTTATTAGAATGAAGTGCTTACAAAAGATGAGAATATTGAGGGCAGTGACACGGTTTTTTTACAAAACACTAAATACTACCAGGTAAAATACTGCAACGCAAACATGTGATCGCCGAGGGAAGGGCCTTAAACAACAAACTCGAAGAAAACATTAATTGAAAAATTATAAGGAAGAGGAATATTCCCAAAATCGCAATATCAAAACATTAAAGACTGCTATCAATTAATATTTTTTCATACAAAAAGTATATCTCGTGTGACATAACGATAGAAAAATATTTCGTAAACGTTTGCTATCAGGGTTTTTTATTTCTGTATCATCTACCTGATTTGAGAGTATTTGAAATTTATTTTCAATATCATTTATAAGAACATCGTTTTCTTTATGTAATACAAGAGAGAAACTAACAATCCTTAAGGTTATCCAGTTTTTAAAAAAGAATAGGATATTGGCAACCTCCACGGCGTCAAATATGAGTATGATGTACATTCACCCCAATAACACTTACCCGTTCCCCTACCTCCCGGTTAAATTTATCTCTCCTATAACGGATAGAGCTTCTAAGATCCACTTTAATAGACTCCGCCTGATCGGTAAGCAACCCACAGCACACAAGCGTTGGGCTGATAGGATTCACGTAATCACTAAGGAACATTGTTTAGGAAGTTTTAAAATTTTGAAACTTGGTAGCGATTTTTTAAATATGAATTTTCATTTAATTCTTATATTAATACATAAAATGAAATGGAAGGATTCCCCCTCCATTTATTTATTTTTGCAAAATACCGTTCAAATCGGAGACTGACTACTTTCAAAATTTATGAGAGGTTGGGGTAGTTTAAAAATCCTACTTTTGAAATATTCTTAAAATTTTCTATTTCTTCCTAACAATTTTGTATATTCAAGATGGTTTCTATATTTAAAGAATTACTGGTTAACTTCGTCGCCCAAATTTTGAGTGATGGGCCTCGCTACTAACATAAAATTATTGAATTCAAAGATTCAATAATTTGGTTCATACAATACATGAAAACGAAGAAAATTTCATAAAATATAAACACTTCGATCTCATTTTAGTCATCTTTACTCTAACAATGAATTTATTATTAATGTTTTTTATTAATGCTTTTTCAATCGGTCTTCAAAATAATAAATTATCTTCATTTCGCCTGACAAATAACTAATTTATGTAGGAAATATTTTATCTAAATAAATATGATTCTAAGAATTTAAACGCCAATTTCGTTTTTATTAGTATATTTCTAAATTTTGTACTGCTTTTCTTTATTGGGTGATATCTGGATCCGATATAACGATTTCAATTATTTCCTTTTACACGACAAAGTTGATGCGAAAACGGTTAATTGATGTGCTGAGTCTCTGATGCCCTATTACACCAGTCTCTTCGAAATGGATGACATCATGAAAAAAGAATGTGCAATGAATGAAATCTGGAAATGGAAATGATTATAACGAGAAAGGTATAACGAGCGCGTTTATTTCCATGTCGATTCCGTACGGATTTACCAGGCTAGAAAGGAGATATGATTAAGCCATAAATGGCGCCTTCCGTAGTTGGATTTCCTGAAAATGGAAATAGTTTTTCTACCGCATCACTAAAAGCGAAACAGGTGAGATTCAATCTTGATAGATTTTTCCTTTAAAATGAACACTTATCAAGAACGATATTTTGATTTACTATTCTGAAAAAAGATCCTTGCGATTTTATTAATTCTTTATTATCCTCAAGTTTCAATATAATTGTTTGAAATGTGATTCTCATTGTAATAAAATCTTCCTTCGGATTTAACTAACACGACTTTCCTCCGGTTTTAAGATTTAATATTCTTTCTTTCTTTTTTATTTTTAAAACCTTTAACTTTATTTTTATTTCCTAATATTAAAGCTATTGCAGTATTTCCTTCAAAAGTCTAATGCATCTACTAATTTGTCGAAGAAGAGTGAAGAGTTTGATTATCTTAAGCGTTTCCAAAACGATATTGAATTTTTTTCTTTTTTTGAGCATATGCATTGTGCGATCCGTCCCTAATAAATTTTGTGAAGTAATTGCTCCAGTCTTATCAAATGGTATCTTCGCGATTTTTTCTTTCGTGTGACACAGTTATACAAGAATATTCCTTAACTCAATTAGTTTTCTTAACGCACTTATCAATTACAATTTTGTTACGTGCTGACCAAATGGAATATTTACAGGGGTAAGGTGTTCGAACCGATGCAGTTATTGCGTCGGAAGACGGGTGTCAATTCCCCACATGGCATTACTAAATGAAGATTTTTGCTGAATTTCTCCCTCAGCACACGTGACTTATGTCTGTTAAATATCATCTGGCTCTCTGTTAATTTAACGAATAGAATAAATTTATAGTATTTGTTTGATTATTATAGTACAGACATTGTTTGTATTTGTTAGAGTGTGCATTGGAAGACTGACAAGATGACCCGTATGGTAGGAATCTGACGTATGGTAGAGGGTGAATCTTATAAAATCAACTTTTGAAATTTAGACGAGGCACCGTCTCATCATTTTAGGTCTTACTTTAAAGAAACTTACAACTAAAACTTAAAAATTAAAATTACAAATGCAGAATTTAAAAAGATATATTCTAAAATAGAGACCGCTACCTAGCTTTAAAATATAAAATTTTCAATATTTTAAAGCTTCGTTTTGAAAGATGATCCATACAGAATTCAAAAGTTGAGTTTTTAAGAACATCCCTACTACCCTCTACCGAATTGAGAAGAGAGTCTGTATACTTTATGGGATTCTGGGAAAATGTAACAGGAAAATTAATTAGATGGATATCCACCTACTTTTTGGTATGGTTTTTCATGGAAAATGTTTTCATAGTCCCGTGATTCATTTGTTATCTTGCTGTCTTCTTTTTGTTTTCTTTTTTACATTTTTAAACTTTTTGTCTGGTTACTACCAAATACATGATATTATACTCAGACTCAATTATAAAAAAATTTTGAACCTATTTACAGAACTTTTTTTGAAAAAAATCTTATATCTAAAAACTTGAACTAATTAATGTTTTTCCGGTAAAATTATATTTTAAAATAATAACGTTACAAGTGTTAAAATGAAACAAAAATTAATATGGTGAATATTAGCGTTCTTAAACAAACGATACAATACTGATAGTAGTTTTTCTGTTAACATGCTGTCATCTCCAAATTCTTTCTTGGTCAATACCACTTAATGATGAAATTTAAGGTATTCACCATTTCTACATGCATTAAACGAAATACAAAACAAACGCCTTAATTTAATTGAACAGTTTTCAACTACCTTAATATAATTGTGTGTAATAATTCTAGACTTACAAGTTATTTTTCCGTGTGAACATTTCTATCAACTCTTAAAGCTCTTTATGCAATTGCTTTGACACAATGAAAATTATGGATAATATATTTGCAAAAACACAGATTAGGCTACGTAATACACCATATTTAGTATAGATGAACGAAGACAGTTTTGTTCCTAAATTATGGAAGGAGCATCACAGTATTTAAATCGTGGATACCGGAGAGAAGGTCACGTAGAAGTATGTAGTTATGGGAGTAGCAAGAACGTGTATGAATGCAGCAATTTATAATTAAAAAATATTTGTAAATAATAATAAGCATGTGATGAAGTATTATACCTTCAGGGGTAATAAGTACAATAAATGTCAACGTATAACTAAGCATAACACAACTGCGCAGAGGAATTCAGCGGACTAATCAGCATAGCTCACAATCGGAAGTAATGAAGTAGTGGGGAGTCACTATGAATTGGTTTATTGTGGAATTGATTGCCTGAACTCTGCTTAACTCAAATCCTTCATCGCAGCTCTATGATGAATCATTGTCACTAATTGACCTAATTTGCTTATAAATTAGCCAAATTAGTATTTCAGCATAATTCGAATTTAACAACTTCGAACTCCTACTGAATAATTGAAGCTTGAAATATTCTCGGAGTTGTATCATTGAAATTTCGCAGAAACAATGAATAATTCTAAGTTGCACCTTGTACTACGTAACATACACGACTAATCAAAAATAATGAAGAACTGTATTAACTCATTAGAGACAGCTAATGACCTCTTGTCGGAGGTAAAATTGTTATTAAAAAATTAAAAATGGCAAATTAAAAGTTTTTTTTCTTCATTGAATTGTTCATAATAAGTTTATTGTAATTATTTCTTGAATTGTACACCAAAACAATCTTCAACAAAATGAAATATATTAATTAGTTGCACTATCACAACGTGCCTATAATCTTATGTCTATCGGATTTTTTTTATTTCTGGCAGTAAAAGATGATTTAACATAAAATTGGGGAATCAGTGCCTAAAACAGTAAAATAAATTAGACTTGAAATTTCTGATATAATTATATTTATCATTGTAGTACAGAGAAAACTTCCATTTATTGTAACAAATGCGGTAATGGTACAAATTCAAAACAATTTATATGTAACTTAAAAAACGTAACAATACTAAAATAGACGAATATAAAAATACCTGAATTTAAGATCGGGTTCAGACTAAAAATTCTTCAAAATTAAGTTCCTAATGAACCCCGTATATAAATCTGAACCAAACACTTATTCCGCTTACGGTTTCTGGTTATTTGAAATGAATACCAATGTATATGATAATTTCTCGCTTGACAATAACATAATTTCTAACTTGATCGTTCCAGTATATGTTATGTGTTTAATATTATTTATAAACAAGACCTTAGGTTGTGTTATACACTGAAACTCACAATACAAAGCAATGACAAAAAATATCACAAAGTATTTTAGAAATATATGAATAGAATTTATTGAGCATAATTACGCCTCGAGTAGCTCCACGCGTCACATGGTAAACAAATAAACTATGGTTGCTGAGACCTCGAGCAGGAACACGTCCCTACCAATAGAATTCTATGTTATAGTCATTTTGACCAATTTTCTTTAACACAGTAAGTGGTGCGCTTGTAGAAAACTTTGTAAACCCCCTTCAAAACTGATTTGGATTCGAACACATTTCAGATTATAGAAAAACATTAAGCTTACAAGAAAAATTGCGAGTTCTTGCGTAGGTGAACTAATATCCATTAAAAAGATTTTATTTATGAAGTGGAATGTATTCGTGTGTGTTTGCTTCTCCTTCAGTTTTAATTTTGCATGAGAGGTTCTGCGGCTTCAGATACTCGTTCTCTAAAAGTCGATTGTGCTTCTCCTTTCACTGCGTGAGGCACGTACAATTGTGCATCCTTTTAAATTGACGAAGGAAATGCCAGTCAAGGATCCTTCATCGTTCTCCGCATACCACAAAAGAAGTATTGAACTCCCTCACTTTTATGAATAGTATAGGGTAAAGAATATGTTATCATCAATTAGCAGAACTACCCTGCATTTCCGGGGATTTGAAAAAATACCTTTAAACAATAATTGTTGGACAAATTGATATTAAAACACATATGAACAGACTGGATTATTTTAGCCAATTTTGCCCAGCGTTATCCAAGGTTCTAAATTCAGATCTTCATTATATTTCTCTACATTCGTGATATAAAATTTTCACTTTTATTCATTTCAGAAATTAAATACCACGACGAAAACCTACACAAAAACACACACACCATTTAACTGCTTCGATTAAACAACATGAAATACATTCATTTGTTGAAACGACACGCGCGCCATCTATTGTAAAATAGTTGTACTACGTCAGAGACCTTCAAGGGCGTATTCACAAAAAGTGTAGGAGTTCTTTGGGGGTGTATATGTGATGCATGTAATTCCGTCTGTCATATAAGTCCATGTCCCAAGCCACCGCCCCCCTAACGCGAATCAAAAAAAGTATGATTCAGGAATTTTGTGCAAGTCGCGGTCATTAGTTATTAACTATCGAAAAAGGAGGGCTGGGGAAATATTTCGCAACACGAATTCAAAACTTGAACACTGCTATCGGATTCTTTAAATTTTGTACAACTTTTTACAACAAATTAAAATGTTGTTAACCTATTATTCATAACAAATAAAAACGAAAACGTCGCCAGTCCCTTCTCCTACAACACGGATTCGAAAATTAAAAAATGCTACCTGAGTCTTTGAATTGCGTGCAATTTTGTACAATCGAAAACGTTGCAACGTCAACAGCCAGGTGAAAATTACGTCGGACCGGTAACCCAGGACCTCCTGACCTGGTCGCAGGTGTGCTATCCACTGCACCACCCGCCTCGACTCCCAAACCCATACGCAACCTCCACCTGGCCTGATCCGGTGACCCTTATCCCTTCAGGGCTATAAGTGGCCACAGGCGGCTCCAATGCTGGTAGCTCTTAAGCCCGGTTGCGTACCTACACGTCGGATGCAATTTGTAACTGACAACTTCCGAGTACCTACTCATGGAGGAGCGTTTGCAACGTCAACATCCAGGTAAAAATTGAGACATGTGCAGCTCAGCACGAGCGATATCGAGGACTTGAAAACTGCTTTTTTTAATTTGAACGAGCTGCGATCGTGCTGTGGCCGTAATCCGTTTGGATATGGTGATCATACATTATATTCACCTAAACGCTGAATATTATACCTCAAATTGAATTCTTGGAGTATAAGCAATAAATCTCACTTGCGATCATAAATGTTTAGGTATCTAATAATAGATCAATTCCACTTTTTTATTTTTAGTTAATTGTGAGATTCAGATCATTAGACCTGCTCTGCCACGTAAACGTGAAATTAGTGGAGGAATTTGGTAAGAAAAGATGTCGGGTTCCCTGTAGTTTAAGGTACCGAACTAACATTGTTCTGGAATAGATGAGTTGTACCCCAGTTGTAAAAATCTCACCTATTTTGCCCGCGCAGGGGTTCGAAGCCACACTCTTCTGATCAAATGTATGGGGCCGTCATAAATTATGTAAAGCACTCTGGGGGAGAGGATTTGCGATATTATTTTACATCGCGCTATGGCGGGATAGGAGGGTGTTAGCCTTGCTTTTACGTAACCCTAAGTTTTATAAGGCACAATTTATGGGACCATTTATAACCTTTAATTTTGACACTGTAATCCATTCAGTGATGGCACAGCAATGAGGAACGAAAATAAGACAGTGTATCAAAATTTCGAAAGGCATAAAAAATTCTTAACTGGAGGAGGTAGGTAGGGCTAGTTCAACGTAATTATTGAAGGGGGTTAGAGGTATCGATATATTGCGTTATGGAGGAGAGGAGGAGAGAAAAAAATTAATTTTACTTAACATAATTTATGGACCATCCCTATGATGAGAGCGAAGACGCTACTACAGCGGTCGGTTCCGCTAATTGACCTGTGAGCGCTGCGGCGATAGAAAAACGCGAAATAAGCGGGCCAGGTCTCCATGACGTCACCTCCGCCCCCGTCCGGTGGCTTGTGAGCTCCACACTGCGCCACCCGCGCCAACCCCTGCGCGTGGGCCGTGCGCCTATAAAGGCGGGCGCGAGAGCTTGCCTCGGCAGTGCGCCCTGCGTTGCTGTCGGAACTCTTTCCTCAACCGCTGCGCCATAGGTAAGGGGACGAAAATTCTTATTTTTATTCTTCGACGTTCCTTCTCCATTCGACGTCAAACTTCTCGTTTTTTAAACTTACTAAATATTTGATACTTTCGTAAAGGTGGAGCGCAAACCAAAGGATGCAAGTGGTAACCTGTAAGTTATCAGACTTGCCAAAAATTATTCGTGATTTTGTTCTGATCAATAGAGCACTGAAAGTCTTTTAATATTTCTTTACATTTCATGCTATGCAGTGACCCAATGTCGCGTTTAATCGGGTTTACAATAAATGCTCTAAAACTCCCTAGAAATGAGTGAACGTGATGATAATGATAGTTCGAACCCATTGAAAACAAGACTTTTCTCTGCTCATAAAAATGTTCCGCCGAATGATGCTACAAATCCAAGGATCCTTATGGAACTTATTTTAGATAAAGACTCGCAAATTTATTTCTTCACATATTTCTTTTTTTGCAAAATGTTGGAAGTTACGATAAAGTAATGTATTTTGTGAAAATCCTACTAACTACATAGCATACTTGTATAATATATTTCTATTTTGCAATCATTCCTTGTGATTCGTTATGTCTTCATCCTTTGCCCTTCGGTATTTTGAAAGTGTGGTATGTTCTCCAATGCTGATACGTGTACCACTTCCAAAAACACGTGGTCTGCAGAAAGCATGAGCTTTATGTCAGCAGTTTGATAGGAGTGGCAGAGACTTCCCGGACGGAAGTGTCATTTTTGACACTTAATTGCTGCACTGATCATTAAGATAGTCATTTTGGGTGGTAACCCGTAATCTATGACGTTTGGTACCTCCATATGTATTTCTAAGCTTGTTACTTTACGAAAAGTTGTATTCCTTCAAAAAATTGGGGGGGGGGAGGGTAACTGCTACCTTATACCATCCCCCAATTGCGCCTATTTCAAAATCTAAGGTGATTGGTGCATAGTTGTCTCAGATGTTTATCAGGTGCACTATAAATATTAATAACATGATTGTCGAACGCCTAATTAAATTTTTGTAATTTGCAGTAAACTACTTAAGGGAAGATGAAATACTTCACATTTTAACCAATTCAAGTATATTTTTAACAATATATGAATTCACGAACTCGTAAAAACATAGTTTACTCATTATTTATCTTACAATTTGAACGTAAATAATAATTTTAAAGATATTCAACATAATTTCGTTTTGAATCTTAAAATAAAATTGTTTTAATCGCGTGTTTGTTATGAGTCAATCATTTCAACTCAAATTTAAGTAAGAAATTATTTAATTCATTTACATGTTACTTTCTTTTATTAAATCAAACTTCGCCACGAACATACCAGGCAAGTTTATTAAAACATTTCCAGCGTTTCGGTTTCTCACATGGGTAGCCTTTCTCAAGAAATTAAAACCAAGAGATATACCAGAATATTACAGATTTACCGGAACACACATAACCTCAAAGTGTTTAGGAAGTTTAATTTGGATATTATATCAACCAGTGATACCTTTTCTTTCTATATCAACGTAATTTTTTATGTCTATAAAATATGAAGCAGTTTTGAGATTTCTGATTTGAGTATGAAGTGATGGAGATAAAGAAATGATGTCCGAGACTCAAATATAAAGTAAGTGGGTGAAATTGGAAGTTATCTCCCGGATTGTGCTGCGATATCGCGGTATGTCTTGTTTTCATAATACTTGTCCTCTGTACATAATTTGGTAATATTTTATGCACAACTCTTGATTTGAATTAAATTTTATGTATACAAAAAAATTGCTCACCCGAATGTGGGAACATTCTGAAAGAGTAACTTATTTTTCAAGGTCACATATACTTAAATTGACTTCTTCATTCTCCTTCCAGAAGAAATGTGACGTACTCAGAGCTGTCTGATCTGAAAATAAATGGAAGTATTGGTGCTCGCGACTCCTTTGACTCTTTAAAGCTTATTATCAGCTTAGTGAGCTCTATAGCGGTACAACGAGAGACGAAATCTCAGAGTGAAGAGAAAAGAACCTCGTATGCTGAGCATGCGGAACGATCAGTTTTCTTTTCAACGTTGCCTTTTCGCGCAACATAACTCCCGCTCTCACCCGGCAGCGACTAGCTAGCCTGCCAACTACGGCTGGGTTTGCAAATGGGATGGGACGGTCGCTCTTTCCACAACAACGGCTTCACCACCCCTTCAACGTATTGCCTCTGGTAACTCAGTGACTAGCACGCTTGCTTGTTACTAACACACTTCAATTCCTGGCGGGAACAAAACAAATTGTAGCTTTCCACTTCAACGTCCCGGTTCATATTGCTGTGACAATTGAAAAGATAACCCTCCTTCTTCTATTCACCTCTTATTACTCCTAATATCTCTAAGTCTTCATAATGACTCCTACTAACACCTCCATATGGGCGAAGTTGTTTGTAAGTTCAACTAACCGGCCCATCTACTAACAATAACCCTACCACCCATTTCCTAACTCCTATCGCCCCATGTGGAAAAGCTTCAATAGCACGCAACATTTCCCAGAAGGCGTACGTCAGATTAGTAGACCCTTCGCTCTCGCAAATTCAGGAAAACTGTTTTCAGAACTGCGTTTATTTTCCTTTTCCTCTACCTCCGCGCCATCACTTTTCACTCGGCAGCCAGAGCGGGAATGGGAGCAATGAGTTATCAACAATTGCAGCAATTCTGAAAATTTTGGGTTACCCAGACATTTTACGGATTTCTTCGCACTTTAAAATTCCTAATAAATAAGTTTTTTTAATATTTCAAGTGTAAGAAAATTGTGTTTCTTCGTGAAAAGTTTATTTCCAGAGAGTCACTTTACGATTATTGTCCACGGAGCATCTACCCTCAAAGTAATGTGACTTTTCTCAGATAAAATGTAACCTAAAAAGAAAAACACGAACGAAAACGCACTACTGAGTTTATTAATTAATTGTAAAGTAGAAACGGTAAATTAGTTCATTGTCCTCATCGTGGTCATGGGCAGTATCAACTGCGCTCTTAACAATTCATTATCAATTAACTTATTTATTGCTAATATTACGAGTTTGTTTTTTTTGTTATTGGCACAGGGTTTGTACACAGTGTAGCCAACGCTTTTGCTTAGCCATCGTTCAAAACTGAAATAATAAGTGTACCTCGTCTTATGTTTGCAGTTCATTCGTACTTCTTTAAACTTAAATCTATCACCAAACATCAGTCATCGATTCAATTCACTTGCTTTTGTGGGTCTATTCTATTCTTTGTGCAACGAATATTATCTCGTGTCTTTATTTGTTGTCTTATAACCTTTTTTTACAGAAAATATTCGCTTTTGTGACTATCATTAATATTTATTCGGATGTTACATAAATTCGTACAAGTTGACAATGTACGTTGTTATCATTGTTATTATATCATATTATCATCACCAGCAAGTGTCATTTCAAGTCTCTCCTTGTCAACCTTGTCGCTGAGGGATATTAAAAAGTTTCAAAATTTATGCCGTTCTTCTAAACAATTTTTGGAGTTACGTGACTTTCAGTATTATTATTGTCCATGTTACGTTTTCTACCGTGGAATTTATGTATAAGCGTAAATATTTGTGTTCTGTGAATATTGTTCAAATTTTTATACATTTGTAAGGGTAAGATAATTTCTTTGGATGATTTATATTCAATGATGAAAAGGAAATTATTACTGTAGTTTAATGAATACTCTCCAATTATCAATTTTGCGTTTCTTTCCTCACCAATGGCATCGATGCAACAACGAAATATTTAAACAACGGACACAAAAGATAATTGCAGAACGTTTTGATAACGAAAATGTATTTTGACTGAGCAGTATTTTAAGTTTTCATCAAAGAGACTAATTTTTGCCATTAGTTTCACGCTAAAAGACCTAGTACATTCTAGACAGCTTAAATCTTTCCTTCCAAATATATCAGCAAAAATCAATTTATTTTGTGACTTGAACAAGCCAAGTAAGAATAATCAACGTTGGTATTGTGACAATTTGTTATATCCAGACATATAAAATATATTGTTTTCCAACTAATATAATGAACCCTTTTACATTGTTTTAACTCTGTATATAACACTGGAATTGATTTTATTTATAACCTGAGATTTCTCTTATTTGTGTAGCTTTTATTCCATGTGTGCCATACTACGTGTACTTAGGGGCAGTTGTATTCCTTGACCAGGTATCGACAATACTTTACCTCTCCTCGTCATGGCAGTTAGATTTTAGTCACCTCATGATATCCTTCACATAGGGACGAAGTGTTATGCTAAAGGTTTTATTTTACGTGTGTTTTAAAGTTTATAAGTCTTTACAGTCAAGAATTTGGTTTTTGTGTGTGGTGGTGGTGCGTAATAAATAAATTATGCTCAAAGAGATTAATTCTTCCCTTTAACTATCAATGTTGGATATTTTTTCCTGTGTACACCATCACGTGAGACGGCAAAGAAGTTAAGGTGACACCATTTTAATAGAGACAAATTATCATTGTTATTATATCATATTATCATCACCAGCAAGTGTCATTTCAAGTCTCTCCTTGTCAACCTTGTCTCTGAGAGATATTAAAAAGTTTGAAAATTTATGCCGTTCTTCTAAAAGTTCATTAATTTCCTTCTCGTGTTAAACCTCATTATACAGGAGCATTTATTAGTAGACAATCTTTTTTAATAATAGTTGGTGCTAATGAGATTCGAAATGTTAACTTAAAATATCTAAAAGGGACACAATATTCTCTCGACCACTATTGATGTCCATTTTTAGAGGTTTTAGTATTCATTTGTGAGAAACTTCGAATTACGAACTCCTGTAACATGCGAGTATATTGCAAAGTTGAATACTTAGTTACGTAACAATTTCCTTAATAAACAATGATCAGCATTGAATTCAACCCAAGGTCATAGGCTGAAAAAGTATGAATTAAATCCTCCTTCCGCACTCATATTCTATATAAACAAACGTCATAATACAATTATTGATAATTTGACATTATTTCACCGACTGATTAAAGACAACGTTTCGTCCCCCACTGTGGGCCCACGCAATCAATACAAAACCATTATTGTAACTTGTTTAAATTGGGAAGAGAGAAAGAGTTTACACAAATCACGGAATATAGAATACATGGTTAATATACAAAATCAAGGATTAAGGTACAGAGACGACAATAATATATAGAATATTTACAACATGAGTACAGAGGCACGAACGCAATGTCAAAAGTATAAAAAGGTTTTAAAAAACACATAATTAGTGGTAAAAATATAGAAGTTATATACAGATAAACAAAAATGGCATAGATAGAACCAGAATACAAAATGTCATTAAAAATGTATCTAAGGCATTGCAGATTTAAAGGAAATGTGTTGAACTTCAAAGAATAGTTGGCAAACTATTAACAGTATTGCATTTGTAAGTATAGAACTTCAAAAGTTATATACAAAGAAAACAAGGATATCATAAATAAAACTTGGATTTTCAATTTTTTTTTTTTTAAATTTCAAAGATACGAGTATTTAAATTTAACAAAAATCAATTGTGCTGAACCTCCAAGGGTTAATGGCAAAAATACAGTTGTAAATATTAGACAATTTATCAGTGTCAAACTGCAGATTTAAAATGTGAATTTTGGAACTGAAGTGTAACATTTCTGAGACACATCTCTTATGATAGTTCAGTTTTCTTCAGAAGACAAATCAGTCTATGAAATAAGGTCACTTTATTTAATAACTATAATTATACAGACGTAATTACATTATGGATTCATGATACAATTTCCACCAATGAGACGGGATCCAAAAATTATTCAATACGACCTTTTTTAGAAGATTTAAAATGTTTTTTAATAAAAAAACAACTTTCCTTCAACAACTCCGTTATTATAATTTATACTTTCGTTCATATATAATTATTCAGAAAAATAAAGAAAATGCTTTATAATGTTATTTTGAGGGAAAAGAAAAATTAGTTCATTATTACTTCTAGTAATAACCTGTTTGTTATTTTAATATATATTCGTTTTTTATGAAGTCTCGAACCTGTTAACAAAATGTTGTATTCTTAAAATTAACAAACATTTTAAATCTACCAAAACTGGTCATATTTATTAATTTAATGAGCATCGAAAGGGTTGACGAAATTAATTCATAGGATCTAAAGATGTTAGTCAGACCTTATAGCATAAGACATTTTTTCCTAAATAATGAATTACGAACACCGTATTGAAAACGTGTCATTCTCCTTATAGAGCAATTATTGAATGTGGACTATTTAGTTGGAAGAAGTTTTCATACAGAAACATTTACAAGTATAGAATTTATGAAGTGTTGGCACATATTTTCAGATATTCTACCTCAACAATAAGTATAAAGTACTTTTTTCTTGATTATACTTTGAGATCCTAGTAAAGAAATCTAGGAAAGCACAGTAACACTTGTAATTAAATTTGACTCTGTACGTAAATAAACATGAAAAAGTCGTGAAAGATTGAGTCATTTTTGAACTAAAACAAGAAATTAAATACAATATTTTAGTGCTAAACAATTTAAACAATAATTAAAAAATAAATTTCGTAGGATTTGATTTTCATCTTGTAGTCAATAGATTTTGATTTATTATTCTTTATTTTGCACACTTTTGAATTTTGAATTTTCATTTATTCAGATGTATATTTTGTTTTTTAAGTTAAACTAAAATTCTGTAAATATTTAATACAGTGTTGAGAAATTTTGGTCAGTAAATATAATAGACCTGGGTGCTATCTAATATTGTCTGAGCAACTACAGCATATTAGTTTGCGTAAACACAAGTTACGTAACATTCAAATTATACGTGAAGTTTTACATACTCCTCTCCTGTATAAATCGATCACAGGAGGACGTATTTATGATCTGGGAGTTAGCAACTTGAAATTACTTGGAAAACAATTCTCGTACAGAGAGGGAAAGAGGATTATAAATGAAATTTTAATATCAAGTGGACTCGTGAGAAGTAATTTTCTGAGAATTTTTTGAGATATTAAGCTCTCCTTTTCTGTACATGCTGAAATCTGTATACTTTTTTTCATTTCATTTATTGGCGTTTATGCCACCTCGTATATTTGGCACCAGCAAAACGAGGTCCTCTTTTCAATCTTCATCTCTCACTCTTTTTTGTGTTCTACGTACAGTGCATCGTATCCACCTTGCGGTGTTCCCATATGTGCCCTGGAAGGCGTGCGCACATCTACCAACCGACCAATACCTTCAAATATATAAACGTAGGCTTCCGCGACCGGAGAGTATGTACTTGTCTGTCCGGGACAAACTGCGTCGCAGAAGACATAACTATCAACGTTTCGGCCATCATGCTGTGGCCTTCTTCAGGGCAATGTCAGAGTCGTACAGACCTAAGTCGCTGTCGTACTCTGCGTATCTGTGTACTTCCTTCTAAAATGTGTATGCTGTGTATCCGACTACCTTTTTGTGAATTACTTCCCTGATTTTTCTTGCGACCAATTTACATTTAAATCTTAGAAAAGTATTGGCGTAAATTGTATCTCAAATCTTGTCAACTTGTTAGTTACTTTTTGCTTAATATTTTAAAAGTTAATCGTCGTTTCTTGTATATGCAACTAATATTGCGAGTGTATTTATCGCAACATGAACATTTAGTACACACCGAGAAAAGGAACAAATTCATTCCATTCTTTGTTGATAGAATCGTACTTACTAGTGACTTGGATTTCTGGTGTAGATCCCGTTCAGGGTTACACTTGAGCATCATACTTGAGTTTTCACTAACATCATCGTTATCCGAAATCTTGCTTCCTTTGTTAGAGTGCTATTTAGAGAAGGGGAATTTTAACTTTGCTGGAAGCGACTTTTTGAAGGTTACAATATCGTACTGAAAACATTTGAATGGCAATATTACTCAAAGGTTACTATAATTTTTTTAAACTTTTTTAGCAATTACGTTAATATGAAATGTAATTTCATTTTCATGTCCCCACAGGTCACTAATCAATCAATCAATCAATATATGTTGCTGAGTTGGTTTTTTATTTGCGACGGAAAAAATGGACAATAAAAAACTTTGTTGTTTACTTTGTCAATATGTTTCAGGGCTACCATGAACAAAGAATTTTCTATTGTGATTAGTATTTGCCCCACGGCGGAGACGGCGGTCTGCAGAACGTCAATTGCCCATGCATAATTAACAATTACTGTCTTCCAACATCATCAATTCAATGTCGCAAAAGAAAATTTTCATTCACGCTTTTTCAATCATAGTTTCAATCATATTGTTAGTATGTCCTTACGTTTTTTTCAGTATTGAATTTCTTTCGTTACATTCTTAAACTTATCTTCGTCAGGCGAATCGTCAAGGCGAATGCTGTTGTTGCCGTATATCGACTATATATAACGTTCTATTTGCGATCCCATTTTGTATAATCGAAGGAAAATGTTTTATATGTATTCCGTAACTCTCCAAAACCCAATATCCGCTTTAGATTGTTGCTTCACTGGCCAAGGAAATGCTGTCCTCTTTGATAAAGGTCTCCCGGATCCTCAGCACATGACACAACGTTTCCATATTCCGGTGTCCGTTTAAAGAGAAACATGATATTAACGACCATAGGTCGTAAAGCATTCTACCAAGTTTCCGAAAACACAACACCCGTCTTCAACACAAAACGTTTACTCAGTATGCTCATAGATGAGTAAGTGGATGTATTCTTTTGCGAAACAATCGCAAAACTTCCTGTAATCCATAGCCTCAACATAATAGAGGTAGATCTTTTAAAGTATTTTGGTAAAATGGGGGCTTGGTAGCTCAAAATTTTGGGTGGGTCTGTTTGATGAGAACTATGATGAGTGCCGGAACGCTGAATTTCCTGTACTTCCTTGCAAAGGGTATTCTGCTCCCCCCGCCATAAGAACTTTTTTTTATCATTTGCTAATTTGCGTGTTTTAACGCTTTCTGGCGTCGATTTTCTGCATTAGAACTTCAACATTTCTGTAGCCTCAAAAAAAGGTAAATTTATTATAGATTTATTTGTAGATTTATATATAGGTCTGTATTAACTTAATTTATTTTCCCCAAGTGATCATACGCGGTTTTAAACTGCTTTTTTGACAATAAAGTTTATTTATTATTCATTTTCTGTCACTAAATACTTTTTGTACATTCATCGCAAGTCATATTTGACATGGCTCTCTTGACTATCGAAATTAAATGATAATCAGTGTCTAATGTTTACATAACATTGGATCCTTAAAACTTTCCCTTTTTGTGCTGTAGTTATGAGAAAACGTAACGCGACTCTTTTGCAGAGCACATGTCAAAATCAAATGGCATGAAAATAACAACAACCTCACTCCTCTCACGCGTGGCCTCGGTCTCTTAATGTATTCAACTTAACATTTGTTTCTCAACTTCATTTTCTTTCAATGTCACACAAAATAAACTCTCATGCAAATGTATAAATGAAAGAAAAAACATAATCCAAAAACCATTGCGCGTCCGGCAAAGAACTGTAGTTAGTAGAATGAGTGAGTTTTTCTTCGTTTATTGACATTTGAATCATTTTTATTTGTTTATGGTGAAGAAAATTTACCAATTTCCCTTCGTATCAGAGTTAAGTAGTATTAAATAAATGTAATCAAGGTCCTTATTATTAAATATAACAACAAATGTTCCAACAAAAGACAATAATGATAACTTTTCAAATTTTATGTATGTTTTGTTTTCAAATACTCTCTATTCGTCCAATCATAAAAGATTGTAATATTCTCTATCGTTTACTTTTGGGTAATTGATAAAATGTGTTAGGAAAGAATTGTAGCTATCATAAATTAAATTATAAACTTAAACAACATTTAAGTACAAACAAACAATTGTATTTCACTTCCAACATTTTATAGTTTATTGTTTCGTTGTTTCATATACTGTAATTTCATTCATGACGTATTACTTGTAATAATGCACATTTTATGTAATCACGAAAGTCAAAATCCTGGTAGAAAAATTGTGAGTAAAATACGGTAGTTGTCTAAAAAATATCGTAAAAGTTTATTATTTGTTATAATAATGATTGACGAAAAAATTCTACTTTCAAAAATTAAAATGTACAAAGAAAAATTAGATTCATCTTCGCCAAACTGGAAAACTATTCAAAAGAAATAATTTCTTCTCAGCGTCTTTCTATAAATATATGATTATATACTTGTTTAGAGGTAGAAATACGAGTACTATAAGCTCTGTCACTTTTCCGCGTGAATGTTGCGTGCAGTTTATTCAGAGCATGCGCAAGAGAAATCAATGAGATCGTAATTTTTGTATTTGACACTCTTCATAATTCGTGCGCTCACAAAGAAAAGTAAGATTTTTATATTTGCCAATAAACGCGTTTGTGTTTGAATCATCATTACTTAAAAGTGTTAGTCGAGAAAACAAACGTTCGGGAAACGGAAAAAAATTAACTTTATCAACAAAAATAATTTTTACCTTGTCTATCAAGAAAACAATAATTTTTTTGTGGGGCTTAACGGCTCGTCGACATCAAAGGTCATTGGAGACCTAAAAACTTGTACGTACAGGTAGGGAAAATGCAGTTACGCACTAGGGAGAGCCAACATGACTCTCCCCGCGTGTGGGACTTGCCGAATAACTCAACCATATCCACTAAAAACCCTCCTGAATTACAACATACCAAAATATATCTGTAAACATACATCAAAACATTGAGGACAAAAAATGAGGAGGGACAAATAATGAGGGGTAGAACAAAAAATGAGGGGGGGCCGCAAAACTGAGGAAAATGACAGATACCCTAGCCCTAATAGCGTCGTGATCGAAAAGAACAAGAGGTGACCAAGGAAGGTCAGGAAAGAGAAAGGGAGCCTAGCACAAGTGAGTGGAAGTAAGAAAATAAGAAAGAGAAAAGTTAGTCTTTATTTATATGCTAGTAAATGCATTTCTATGCAATTTGAATTTTCTGATAGGACTTGTGTACGCCAGTTGAGAAATGAGCACTTCTAACAATGTTGATTTGTTTGAAATAAAAACAAGGTTTATCAATGGTATATTTTATTACAAAAGTTTTCACACAGTTCCGGAACGTCACTCGTACCAATGGTCATTTTATTAGTCCGCGATACCACAGTCAATCATCATCATGAGTTGAGGAATTATCTCTCTGAACTGGCCACTCTGGAATCATGAACAATAGCGGTGCAAACAATTTTTGAGTCCTCTCGCAAAATATATAGGATGCTCTGAAATGATAGAGGACATCTTCATTTTTAGAAGTCTTTGAAATCTACTTGTAATGTTATATGTTTTACTTCTCTATTCAGCTTGAACTTCCTCTCCTTCTTCTGCACACAATCTACCTTGAAAATAAGTTTCTAACTTGACTCCCCGTCGTTTTCACAATCCCATCTTTCTTGTCACCATTCTATAGACTGTCTTATGTGAGCGTATCCAGGAAGTACAATTTTTGTTCATTTATTTATTTAATTATTTACCCACACACACGTGACTGTCTCTCGACATTAGCATTATATAGATCTCTTATTTATATATTTCTATTCATTTACGTTAGACCTCCATTTTCATTATATTCACTTACATTATATTACATTACATTCGTTCGTTGCCCGCCCCTGCCAAAGAAGAGGCGGGTGCAGCATTTACTACCATCATAACATCCATTACCGAACCTATATCTCCCTGTCCTTCATTAAAGTAGTCATGTCATTCACGTCCATGTCCTTTCTGTTCAGTATTTTCTTCAAGAATTATCTCTCTCTACCCCAAAAATGTACAGTCCCGAATTGCATGTCTTAATCTTTATTATCTTTGCCGCATAAACACAAATCATTATCTGTTTCCCGTTTTCGCTAAAGTTCGCTTCAGAGAAGTTCCCATGACCTGTTGCAACATTATTGGGTTGGAGTTAAAACATTTTCGCGTCTGTTCTCTGTATCGAATATCCTTAATGTAATTGTGACCTTTCCAGTTTCCAGTTATTTGTCTTCGAATCCTGCCATTTGCTAATTCTATGACCGATCCCCTTGTTCACATCGGAAAAATGTCATGGTACTAGGAAAACTCTCGGAAAAATTAAGGAAACAGACTATGATAGTAGGAACTATCTCCTAGAATCATTGCAAAATTCCACGGTATCAATAGTTTCGTCAGCCACCTTAAGATTTTGAGACGTTCCTCCGGCACGTTAAGTGGCTACTGAGCCATTTACCAACAATTAACTCCATCCAAAAGAGCAAAAAGAGAATTGGAAGAAAACTCAGACGGATCCAAAGAATAGAAAACCAACATAGGCAGATTCAACTGTAATATTTGTTGAAAATAGAAGGATCTTACAGAAGTATGTCTCCGGATGCTTTAGACGTATTGCATGGAATACTGCCAGTTGGTCTTTAAATGGAAAAGGTCATAGAAGGTTGTTACAGGAAAAATAATGGTGGATGGAGAAGTACTTTTACGAGAGAACAAAGACCCTAAAATATTAGTAAAGCAGCTTTTCACAGGTTGCCAAATACGTTGGGAAAGGACCAGTGATATAGTTGAACAGAACTTGGAAATTTTTATAAGTATTACAAAATAGAAGAAAAAAGAAGATTATACTTGCATGTGTATGTTTCGAGAACAAACTGTACAGCATTCTCTCTGGGATTGTCCGTTCTATGGTAGAGAGAGAAACTAATATTTTCACATCTGAATAGAAAAAGGAAATTAGGTGAAACAGTATAATAGAGAATAGGTAAAGATTAATCTAATGTTCAAGGACTATAAAACAAAAATTGTGGAAATAAGAGATCTGCTTAATAGAGAGAACAACTGTATTAAATAGATAGTAGAGTGTCCGCCTCAATGGCTAGAGGAATAATTGATAATAAAAGTTAAAAAATTTATTCAGGTACCTTTTAATGACATAATCAAATACAAAGTGGTCAATACAGACTGAATTAAAGGAAATAAAAAAAACGGAGTAGCCAGAGTCTTTAAGNGGACTATAAAACAAAAATTGTGGAAATAAGAGATCTGCTAAATAGAGAGAACAACTGAATTAAATAGATAGTATAGTGTCCGCCTCAATGGCTAGAGGAATAATTGATAATAAAAGTTAAAAAATTTATTCAGGTACATTTTAATGACATAATCAAATACAAAGTGGTCAAGACAGACTGAATTAAAGGAAATAAAAAAAACGGAGTAGCCAGAGTCTTTAAGAAAAGGAGACATTTATAAAAATGGGAAAAAAGATGAAAAGAAGTCACTGCACCATTTTAGATTCAATGAGTTCTGTCGGAAACACCAATATTAAGACTGAACATGAAAACCTCGGAGATAAGTTTAGATGAGAACCCTGAGCGTCATTGGTAAAAGAACATGTTGCCGTAAAACACATGTAATAGTGACGGTGTAAAATATTACGCATCTGTAGTACACAAATTCTATCAGAAAATCGAAATTGCATAGAAATACATTTACTAGCATAGAAATATAGTCTAAATTTCCTTAATTTTTTTTTCTTGATAGATAAGGTAAAAATTATTTTTGTTGATAAAGTCACCACAGTGAGTTGATGTATAAATGGAAACAAATTAATAACTTTTTAAACTAAAGACCGAAAGATACGTTACAAAACGAATAGAATCTTTTGAGAACCCGTGCGGGAATAATGAGCGCGCTTTCTCTTTCTGCTCAAGACTGAAATTTTGAATTGAATTGAAAAGGGTTTTATTTTTTATTTACAATATGTTTACAATATAGCACAGTTTTGGCGGGGCTGAGGACCTGTTCGCCAGTGATTTGGCCCTGTAATTGCCGTGGGCTGTGCTTACAATATCCTGGTACTCACTCTTAAGGAACTGAAATTTATTCAAATTAACTCGGTTACGTAAGGGAATAGTTAACATTGAAACATTGATACGTAACAACTTAGTACTTGAGAATTCATCGAAATTTTGCACAAGCATGTATATAAAATTTAATTATTAATATTCCTCTTACGATATTGAATTTTTCTGTACACCCGTGATAGCGTGTTCTAGTTTTGATGTGAGGGAAGAGTCTTCTAAATCATCCCAAATTGACACTAAATTGAATTTTATCCACGATGGCCTTCACTTTATCTTCTCCTCCAAATCCTTACTTAGCACGCTTGGAGTAATTGACTTTGTCAATATTGCGACGTTCATTTTGTCGGCAAAACGTAATTATATCTCTAATGGAGTATACTTAGGAGATCTCTTGCAATCTGATTAAAGGTTTCATTGTAATTATCTGTGAAGACAACGTTTATGATATTAGCTACCCCTTTCTACACGTAGTTTTAAGTGGTGTATCGTAAAATTGTATAAAATTTTTGTAATTTAATTTTGTCTTCTTTGAGATGCAAAACAATTTAGAAGTATTTTACGAGTTCAAGTGCGAAGTTTTACAACATAATGTAGCAAAAATCTGATTCATGAATTGTTTTCACAAAGTTTTATGGGAGTAGCTTAAATCTTATCCATTTAATTTATTCGGGTATTTTTCTTAGAAATATGGTTTTATTCATTTCTTCTTCCGCGATCATTAGATATCTTTTGATTATTATCAAAGGGTTTTTTGAGACGGTGAAGATAGATTTCTTCTTAACTCGTCTATCAGATATATGTGGTGAATAATTAAATATCGCGCCAATGAATATTCTTCAAATACATTTTTCATAGATTTAGCTTATACCATCAAATTCTTCGTTTATAATATATTTTTTCGTTAATATTTTCGTCTACTATCACTAATATTGTAATTTTATATACGACTTTTTAAGCAAGGTTAAATTTTCACTCGCCACGCTTCAACCAGTTTTTGAGTCATTATCTCCTAAATTATAGGGTTTTTTTCGTATAATAATCCAAAGATGTGGCACATATTTGTCCTAGAATACAGAAACAAATGAGTGAAACCAAAAGTTACACTTGGCATACATTTGATTCCAACGTATATAATTATCGCGTATTTCATACTAAAAGATAACACAATAAATATTTGAGTTCAGTGATCACTATATGAAATATTTCCTTACTGTGGCGTACTTCGATAGATCTAAGAGTATTATTAGCGACTCGTTAATAAAGATGAATTGGTGAAAATTAGTCTCAATTTTTTGTATCGAGGATATGTCAATAATATTTGTGAAAATAATCCGCAATTTATATATTATTCGAACTTGTTCTGTATTGAGACAAGAATGCGACAATAGAAGCATTCTAATAAAGTATGTAATTTATAAATTATGTAATAATAAATAAATCCTCCAGGAGCTTTAAATAAAAATAGACTGGAATAAAATGAGTTTCCAGTAACTCAAATAAAATGGGCATATTGATATCGAACTCATTTCCGTCTTCAATCTTTCACATAATGTGAGATGAGATTATCTTGATCTTATTTCAACACACTGCTCTGAGGAATGCATTTGATGAAGAGACTCTAGTGTAAACTTGTAACAACATGTGGAGAGCATAACATTCTCATTAACATTTAATCATACATCAATTTGAGAGACCAATTCATCATAGTTTGCTTGAGTTATTTGTTGTGACAGTACAGTTGTACTTTAAACTTTTTCAATTAACATAATTGTAATTGTTCGATTATTGCGCCTCACATTTTAAGTCAAAACTTGCAGGTTAACATTTGATGGTGTACCAGTTTTATAAACCATTTAAACGGACATTGTAAAAATATCATGAACGTATTAAAAATTATATAAACATCAAAAGTCTATAATCATTAAATTATTATGTTTAATAAATAGTTTTACTGTATATTTAATAAATATTTATAATATATAACTATTTTTTACTAAATAAACAATTCTACTAATTGTTTCTCATTTTATTTCGTAGGTGAGGAATTTCCCATCAACAGACTCGTTATTAGTAACCTGCGTCCTGAAATGACAAACATTTAATTAACGGTGATTTATTTTCATCAATTTTTCAATATGTGATGTGTATAGTTCACGTCGAAGTGTCGATTTTATAAATGCTAACTTTTAAAGTAAGTAACCGCAAAATTGTCACCTTATTGTGTCATAATTTGATATTCCGAAGTAAGGAACCGCGAACACGATATGTGATTTCTTTGAATCACGTATTGTTCCATGAGTAATATCATAAGCAAAAAATATGGGATTCAGCAATATATCTCAGATTTGTTTCCTTGTGTTTCTGTCCTCGTAAAAAGTAAACCCTCCGCTGCATACTCTGGGGTTTGAGAACTTGATACGCGGAGCGATTGGTTCGTTTTCTTGCTAGACCCTAGCAAGAAATGTTGCAATACAATTTCTTGGTATTCGAGAGGAGTGAGTGCTCACTTCTAAGGATCAGTGAGGAGAGGGAGGGACGGAGCGATTCCATTCGCAGCTGTTGTGCAAACTACAGCATTCGCCGGAAGCCCATCGACCGAGACAGAGTGTGCGCCTGCTCTTGCCGCAACCCGCATGACACATATGTCCAACGGTTTGTATTTAACAGCTTCACTGTACTACTCGTTTTTCCATCGTTTCTCCTTTATCTCATAAAATATCTGGGTGACCGAGCTTCGCTTAAAAATTAAATTATGTGTGTAACTCGTTTTAAGGTAGCATAACATAATTTCCAATATTAGAATTAAATAGTTGGACGCGAGTAGTACAATTTGTTTAATAACATCTATTTTTAATTATCTTTTCTTTATTTTTCAATTCACATTTCCATCTAAGATTTTGTTGAAAATTTTCAAACATACTGAGTTTCATTGAGTAATCTTTAATACATTTTATTTATCACCCTAATGTATTAATTATGATTATATTAATCTTAATTGTAATTAAATGTACATACTGATTTCGTTGTATATTTTTGTGCAGAAACGAGGTATTATATCACTTATGCTAATTGAATTAATATTTAATTCGTGCAAAATTCATTGAAAACAAAAAACTTATAAGTTTTACTTATAAAGTTATTTAAGTAAAATGCTAGTTACATACTGAATTTTAAAAATTTTTAGTACCAGTCTATATACAATAGTCTCCCGCTTCCTTGACCACTATGCGAACAGACCGTGGGCCAAAGATGACACCATCCTCGTTAAGAGCGCAAGCAGAACTGAAGGCCCTTTGGTGGCTCAGGGCATGCTCTTCCCACTCCGAGTTCAATTCCCGGCGGGCCGAGAATAAAATTGTTGCTTTTCAAGTTCATATAACAGTGGCAATTGAAAGGCGAACCCTCCTACTTCTATCCACCTACTACTAATCCCAATGTCACTAACTCTTACTATTACCAACTACTCCTACTAACACCTGCACGTGCGTCAAGTTAACTCTGCTAACCGGTCCACCATACTAACAATAGTCTTCCTAGGATGTAGATAAGTTTCAATAACACACTTCATTAACAAATTCTACCATTAAAACAGCCGTACTGGCTTGTATGTCTCTTTAGCTAGAACCACATGAGAATAATGTACTATTCCCACGCCAATAAAAATGTCAAGTTGTAGTTGGGTACATTGGACATGCGTACGTAGTAACATCTATATCGAAGAACTGGAGATGCCATCGAAATGCACAGCATATTCTTTTCTAATTTTTTGACAAAATGAATTAAGATAAAAATTCGTAGCAAACCGTTGATTCAAAGCTTAAACCAGACTGAAAAGTATTTTAAAAACGTGTTTTTTGAATGTGTTTTAAGGTATAGCCTCGTAATTTGAAATCATTACCCAGGGTATTACAATGTAATCCGATACAATTTTAGTATTTATGTAGTTTCCAAAATAAACCCGTGTTGCTTATCATATTTCAATATTTATTGTTTTTCTGAATAAAATTTCATTATATGATTACAAAAATAACATAAATTGTTATAAATTTAACCTCCATTTCTCATGGATATTTAAAATGTTCAAGTTTTTAATGAAACAAGAAAAATTTCTTCAAAATTGTTTGTAATTTTTGAACTAAATACATTTTGCTTCCTTGGCATGTACTTGTTCTTCTTCGTGGACTTTCTATGATTTTTCTTTACAAATTATGATCTCGCAAGTGACTTTCCTTCGTTGAATTGCGTTAAAATATTTACATTTCAATATTAGAATAGTACCAATCACAGTTAAAACTTTCACAGATTAAAGAAATCAAAGAAAATGCAAACTGTAATTTTGGTGAAGTTCTTTGTTAATATGGCGATTTGAACGCACAATTTACACATCTTGCATTGATAAAAAAAATTACTAATCAATATCATCACCGTTTGAATTTTCATCTCCGTTTGAATTTTAAAACGAGATCCTCTTTTTTGCTGGGTTTTAGGACTCGTCAACGGCAAAGTCATTAGAGCCCTTCCAAAAAATTCCCTCAAAAAACAAGATGAAAGGTCTAATTCAGCAATTAGCACTAGTGATTACTGTGGTTCATAATCAGAGATAGCTCTTGTATTCCCAAGAGGATTTCGCTGAGGGCGGGTCTGTTCTGCTACCACACCTCGACACAGAGGTGATACGGCTTACGTATCGCTCTAACCCTTAGACTCAGAATTTTTTTAATGAAATAACAGGATAGTGGATCTTAGGAACCTCTTACGCTACAATGATTTGAAATAAATCTGTGGTATATACAGTGTAGAACTGGTGAACACTGCCAACTTATGGGACGTTGGTACAGATCCATTCGTTACACGACACGTTCTAAAGCACGACATTAAAACTGATGTACAATGAATTCTAATTAATAACAAACTCCATTTTAGATTACTTTTGTTAAATTCAATAAAATAAATCTTTTATTGTTGAAATTGATTCGATATTAACTGAAAGTTGACGAAAAACTGTGTTGCATGCAGGTTTATATTTTACATTGTAAACTTTATCCTCAAGAAGTTAAATGAAGGACGTTAATCTCCGACAAAATCAAATTGTTAAACAAATAATACTGACTCGTTTGAACTACCACGATCATTTAGTTGGAAAAGTATATGAAATATATCAATGAATAATTTTTGATCAATTTCTTTCGAAGATGTTTGTGTGTGTGTGTGAGTTCGCCGTTGATATCAATTATTCACCCTATCATCACTATCCTGATGTTAGCCAGATTGGCGTCAGTCTAGTTGAAAATTTGTCATGTGAGAAAATTTTCCAAGCGTTTAAAGATATTTGCACCATCTTTCTTGCTCGACCCACTTTTAGATTTGATGACAACAAGGATTTAAGAGAAGAAACGAATTTGTATCTAATTTGACAAAAATATTCCTTAGAGAAACGGAATGTCAGAAAAGTTTTATCCTCCATTGAAGTGTTACAATAGTGTTTCCCTCGTTAACAGTGAATTTGAGTGCGTAAGCGGAGGGGCGAGGTCGCCAGTGTTCCTTGAATGAAATATGAGCACTGCCCCCTCTCCGCCGTACTCTCTGCTTTCCTCCGCGCCTTGTTATGCCCGTCAGGAGATATTTGCGACCCCTCCTGAGACCCCGCGCCCCTCAAGTCGACGCCCCTCTCGCGTGTCGCGTTAATGAGTCGGTAAATGTCACGCTTCGGAGCGGAGGTGGTGCACCAAATACGCTGCTCAAAACTCCTGATCAAAAGAATATTATTTACCTGTTTTTTCTGACAGCTTTCATTTTTCTCGTCGGTGCGTTCTCTGCGATGTCACCTTTTGATGTCCTTTTTGTAACCTTTCCATTCACCAGTTAAATGAATGAGAGGTGGGTACAGTATCCTCCCACCGTTGCATTCGTTAGAATTTTCATTTCACGTAATTCGATGATGTATTGGAGAAGTGTTTTATTCTTTGCCATATTACAAGAATATCCGATTACTATAGAGTTGGCGAAGTAAACATCAATTACATTATGTTGCAAGTTAAAACTTAACATTGCAGAAATTTTTTTCTTCTTCATTTCTTTCAGCGACACTCAAAGATTTAAAACACAAAAGAACTTTAACAATATACACAATATAAAAGCGTATACATAAAATCACAACGTTTCGTTTCATGTGTGGGATTTCATCAGATGACAAAAACTAATGACCTGTTAATTTTTAATGACCCATTGAGTCATTCCCTAGATCAAGCCGCAAATTTTCCTGTTTATCATTTTTTGATAAAGATTGTAAACAGCTAATGTATGGCACATGAGAGAAAGATTCGAATGATAAAATTACAATTCTTATGCCAACAGCAGCAACTTTGATAAGAAATTTAGAAATATTGCTCCAATAACTAAATTATTCTTTAATATTATAAATTACAAATAAAATTTTCAGAATCAGCGCTGTATGTTAAAACACACATGCGATAACTCTGTGTGACAACTCTTTTAACTAATTAAGGTAAACCAAAAATCCCTGGGGTACTTTATCCTATTACATATTTAATAATTTATTCATTAAAGAGTGAACGACAGCACCCTGAAGTATATTCTTAACAGTTGTGTATCTGTTGATCAATATGATCACATTAATATTTTATTAAGAAGAATATCTCGTCTACATTGATTGATTAAATAGAACACAAACTTCGTCAACTTCACAGAAATTGGTCGTTAATAAAATACGTAACAATTACAGAAAAACAATGCGACCATGTACGTGGTCCTCTTACGGTGCATCAAGTTCACAAGTTCAAAATGATTTAGAAAAATATCAGTGACAGACGTCAATTGAAATACAAAAATAAGTTTCGTTTAAAACTAGCTTTTTAAGAAACAGTCGTCATAATATAATAATTCTCTACATATCAATAAACACCTTTGCATCCCCAAAGGGGGAAAAGTCATAAAACATCTGTATCTTGCTTGTAGTGCCTTATTTTCCTAATCCTATCCTATTTACCAAATATTACTATCATGTATTGTCCTTCTCGAATCGATAACATTAGAGTTTATCGTGGCTAATTGTTTCCCATATGTTCCATATTATGTCCCTCTACAATCACACGAGTCTCTACTTCGCTTTATACGGCGACCATTTACGAGGAGGTCTAGTGCACGTAGATACACGCAGATATGAATTTGGGGCGCTGTCACCCTTTATGCCACTCCCGAATAAATTAGTCCTCTCTGTCTACCTTTATCTCTGCTCCCATTAACCAACTTAATTTCTCCTCTTACTACTATGACTCATTTAGAATAGTTATGCAACCGAATTTGGAGTTATTTAAATAATTACGATTTATAAACAATATTTTCCTAATAATCTATAATTTGATAGTAATACATACTTGTGAAACAACATTTTTGTGTTTTATTAATTCACATTCGTTGGTATTCTGTTAATATTGTAACATGTTGTGAACTACTTTTATTCTCATCTTAGGAGTGTGCTGAAATGTTAAATCCCCCTCTGCCTTACGGCCCTAGATCGGAATTGATGGGATGGTCCCTTGCTTGCTCCCGGAGAGTAAATTAATTTACTGTCCATTACGTGGTCATACGCAGTTTATAAACGCTTTTTTGACAATAAATATATTTATTTATTCAACAACTTAAAGTCTACAAAAGATAAGGTTTTGTGTCTTTTTCATTCATTAACATTTTAGTTTGTGGCAACATAAATTAAGTCAGTGGATTTACATAATAGTTTAATGGAAATAATTACAAAATAGGATAGTAGTTGTATAACATCTAGTCCTTTATTTGAGCTTTTTCTTTGAAAATGAATGAATATAGAAAAATCATGAGGGATGATGGATGGATAGATGGGTGGATAGTTGTCCAAATGACGCCGCGTCGCAATATTAAAATTTCACGTTTCGATCATCGTTATGTGCCCTTCTTCCGACTAAACGAAGATTCGAAGCGTCACCATATATACATTTATAAGATATTTATGGACATATTATGACGTAGGTAATGAGGAAGAGAAGAGAAGCTATCTAAATATCCCAAAAGTATATACCAATCATTAAACAAGAGAAGTGACATACGCCTAACTCGGATTTTTTATGTTTTGCATATTTTTCCCACACTTTCTACGGCTTTGAGGAAACGATTTCTAGCAATTTTAACCTTGTGAGGCCATTTGAATTTAATTTAGTACCGTATAAAATATAAATGCATATTTTTGAAATTTTTTGTTCAAATGTTTGAAATTTGTGAAGATTTTTGAAGATTTTTCTTTTAACTTTATAATGTTTGGTTAAAATACTGTAATCGATCGTAATTTACATGTTTATTATTTAAATATAGCTTATACTGTATGAGAAAAGTCAGTGGTATGACTCAACTTTTCCAATTTACACTTGTATTTTTTGTACAGTATTATGTAAATACTTATGTAACTTGATTATAGAACATATTTCCAATTTTTTGTACAATAATTGCATTTTTAGTGGATATTTTGGAAGTTTTAAGCGCATGTTTTAAGTGCATATTTGAAACTTTTATCTACATATTTTCCTTTCTTTAATGCATATTGGTCCGAGCCCTGCCTACTCACTTCCTCTCTCCTCCTCACCATCTACGTTAATTATAACAATAATAAAATTGTATAATAAAATTTAAAATATGACTGGTTCTCCAAAAAAGAAGGAAATAAACAACTATATTTACTTTAAATAAATTTTGCGCAAAACATTCTTCTTTTAGAGACGATGGAACACAACTAATACTACTTCGTCAATTCGGAATGCCAATCACTGTCACATTTGTTTTTGTAATTTTACTCATCATTTACTGCATGAATTTCTATCATGACGCACGAATATATTGATGCATTCTTTACATTCCTAGTTTTCTTCCTATCTCCAGAAAAAGTTAACTTTATTTACCATCAACCTGATATTTATTTTTAATTTACACTGTATTCTGTAACCACACAAGAATCACAATGCGAACTAATAACGATTAAGATAAATGGAAAATAAATGTAACTTATCTCATAGCAGACCCAACCGAAGGAGAACCGGATGTAATTACAGTGGTAAGAGTTGGGATATTTGTTGCTGGTTGAATAGCTCTGCCGCTGGGTATCAAAACGATTCATTACTTCTCGCTATTCATAGAGCAAACATCCAGAGGTAAACCAACTCTTCGAATGTTAGTGAAACAAATATAAGTATGTTATCTGAAACTTAATATGATGTAGAAACATAACATATGGTACATGCAAAAATACACAAATGTATTCGGTATTCATTTATATATATTTTGATTACGTATCTGACAATCTTATGGATTAAGGAATATAATGGTACAAGAGCATATTATTTTAAGCGGAAACACATTGATCAATTGTAAAAAATTGATCCGTTGTTGATCCGCTTCAACTCATTTTTGCAAATAATTTCTATTTGCATATTTTTATGAGTATACTTGTACATCGTTTTGCTAACGAAATTAGCAAAATATATTTCCTGTTTTGCTAACCTATTTCCTGTTCCAAAACTTTTTTTTTTTTTTTTTTTGCAAAAAGCTATGAATTTTCGGGCCCAAGAATATAATAGGACTCTAGAAAAACTAACATAATAACATGGACTGTTTCAAAAAAAACTATAAAAACTGGCTTTTGGGCCATGAAAAAATACTGATTTTTTCATGAAGGTACAAATGTAAAAAAGAAACTTTTTTACCCCATCGTTAGTCTAGATTTACTTAAATTATTACATATAAAACTGTGTGTTTGAACTGATAATTTTATATTATTTGTAACGGAACCTTTCCAAAGGCTATGTGTTTAGAGGCCCTAATTTTTCTTGAAACAATCTTCGTTTTCTTTATGTAAATTTATATGTTTAACTGGCTTGTTTCATTTAATGAATTTGTAATAATCTTCGTATGTCTCCAGGAAATAAAAACTATTATAATTATATTATGTTTTGGAGTAATTTATGCATTTGGATTCCATATAAGCTCTTATGATTCAACGTATTTATTTAACTTGCTCCTTATGTCGTGCTTCAAATCGAAAAAAAGAAGTGAATTTTCACGTAATTGCTGATATGCTAGCGACTTGCAATTTTGTGTATGTACGATAAACCCCTAACAATATGGTTTCGTTTAGAAAAGAATGTTGAATTTTAGCTGTAGACACTAACAGAACTTTTGTTTGTTTGTTTGTTTTTGTTTTTTAACAATCTATTTGAGGAACGTCTCAGCAGAAGTTTGAAAGAAGCAGATGAGCAGATGACATTGAAAATTATTGAAAGATCGAAATTATTTAAAAATTATTTATATATTGATATTAAATTATTTAAATACGACAGCTGGACGGCAATAATCCGTAAGAAACCCTCGAGAAATCATCCTTATTTTGAAAAAGTTCTCTTTAACAGATCCTTATTTGGACTCCATCGTGTTATCATTAAAAATTCAGATTATTCTACGAATAAGTCACTTGCATTGTCATCCAATTAACATAGATGTTTCAATGGAGGAATGAGATGAAACTATTCCATATTGTGCAATATATTAAAATTGAGAATGCGACGAATGAGCAAGGGAATTGTGGTTCAAAATGCGTTGTTAGAAGTGAGGTTTAAATCCTCGAAAATTTCTTTAATACATGGTGTTTTTTATTTGTTTCAGTATGTTACTGATTGGCATCCTCTCCCTAACTCATTTGTAAAGCTACATTCGCTTCTGTTTAGAACCGAAAACACTCACCAAAAACAGGTATGAAACGCAGTATTCAAAACGCAGAAGTCGACGTATGTTATGACATAAATGTTGACATAGCGCTAGTTTGGACACGTATCTCTAGTTTTGTAACATTTTGATCTTGTCTTACCTTCACGTTATACCATCTCCAAAATTTGCGATATTTAGTTTAAACGTAAAACTCTTTTGTCATCCACGTCGACCGTATTCCTCGAATATTTGATGCACTGATATTTCACATATCCAGATGCCCTTCAGTGTGATTATCTCTCCCAACGGACCCTTGTGGTATTTGAGAATACATATCCTTTATTACGTGTTATTTTTTAAATAATATAAAACAAAGAAGAGGGGTATGTTTTCTGTCGGGCACCTTAGCGTAATTCACCTACCCTATGAGGAGACTGTCAAGTAGTCCCAACCGCATTTTCAAAGTAACATGCCCACTACACTCTCATACGCGACAGAATTACATTATCACATACGAAACCATATTTCAAACAACTATTGGAAAAGTCTCAAAATATTCACCAAATAACTAAAGCTTTTTCTGCAAAAATTACCCACTTCTAAAAAACATGGCGCGTCTTCAAGCGACTGTACTTTCCATCAGACTGACATTGATAACTAATTATCCTAATCATTTTGCTGTGAGTTGAATAGTCTTGCGAGACAGTACGAATATTGAAAGTAGAAATATGAAAAAATTTATTAATAAACTGAGATTTGAATCCTCCCAAAACTTTCATATACTTAAAATTAAGTATCAATTCATGCTTAGTTTAAGCAACAAGTAAAAGTTCATTAGTTTGTAATTACTCTATATGAATAATAACATCCATTGTCTTACATTTGGAGCAAAAGTTTTCCACAAAATTTCTCTCTCTCCAATCCATTGTCATCACTAGCATCTCATTCCAAATTCTGTCAGTTTCTATCAAAATGGTTCTGCTCCAATTCACCCTTGAATGTCCCCGTTTTCTGGACTCTTGAGGATTTCACATCAAGTCACTTTTCGATGATTCCTCTTCTTCTTTTCTAAACTTGTGTCTTGTCAAATTAAATTTCCACATCAGAATTTCTTTGCTGACATCAATCTGTTTTCTATACAGTTCTCTATAGAAAAAAAAAACGCGTGGCCACCACATTTTTAAGATGTATACTAGAAACCACTTATGAAACTTTGAAGTTTTCTTTTTATTTCAGTGGTGACCCACTAAATTTTACAACAGTGTAGTAGGACAGATTTTACCCAAGCATTAATTTTTTTTATATTCAATTTATTTTTACCCAAAATTTCGGGCAGACAGGTTTCCTTAATAGAATAAGTTTACAGTAGCATAGCCGACTATTGTTTCCAAACCATGTGGTAAAACTTGGCAACACTACGAACAACTGAAAAAGCGGTCCTATGAGGACCACTGACAAGCGTCGACACCAAACGAATGAATTCTAAGTATTTCCGGACCTCTACTGTGCCAAGTACATACAGCACGGTTTGGAAATGTTAGTTGGCTATTACAGTAGGGATGGGTGATTATAAAAAATATTTCAATTAACCGGTAATCGATTTCGATTTATTCATTAATGTCTATAGATTAATAGTTCCAAATTAATCGATTAATCCAATCACCATATTTCAAAAGGTAACTTGATGTAAACATTCCCTTTTCTTTTGTCATTCTCAAGCAATTGTCATAAATGAAGTACCATTACTAAAATAATTTTTTCAACTTCTGAGAAATTGTAATCTTAAAAATCTTACTGTACCAATATAATTCTTAGCTCCAGTCATTAATATATATCATTGCACACAATATTTTTACCATGTATGAATGAGTGGAATAGATTATCTCAGCAAATGATATGGGAACCATAGACCACAAGTTCGAGTATTTCCTGTTCCCGATGTGCCAGGGTGTTACCTGATCTTTCGATGGCGTTCAGCGTACTGCTAAGGAGCGAAACAAATATTCTGATAAATTATACGTCACATAAATAATTTATTCAGAACAGTACTGTATATATTTTTCAGGACTGTTGGTCCGTTAAATGTCGTAAGTCTTGAATTATTAATTTTATTTTATTATATAATGGACGTTAATTGTAGAAGTACATGTCACGTGGTTTCTTCCTTTGAAATTTCACACCAATTAAAACTTTACATATAATGCATCATCTAAAAAACACTAAATGCATGGGAGTAATAAAACACAATGATGTATATTTCAAAAATATATTGCCATTCTAACAAACAAATTTGAAGATACGATTTTTATGAAAACTTAAATACAAATTTCAAAATCACATTGTATGATAGGAAAAGAGTAAGTTTTTATCAATTTTCGTGAATGAGGACAAGACATGGAGGCCAATGATGACTCAGCTTCGATAATTAGCTCTCAAGTAGGACTGAGGAAGTTAGCAGGAAGAGCAGGTGTAGACATTACCAAGAGGGTGCGGTAGCTCCATCGTTTGCCGTCGCTCACGCCTCAACAAGAACAGACTTCCTTCAGGGCGGGCTCTTGGGAGGTCCCTTAAGTCCACACTGTGAAGGAGATTTCTGCCCATCGACTCGTCTCCCGACACTCGTCGACTTTGGCGTGAAGCGCTTACAGTTCAAGTTTTACCGAGTGAGTAGTGATATATCGGGGAACATACATCCACTCTCCGCCATCCGTCAATTTCCTCCTGGTTGAGACAAGCATATCATTCGTACGACCGAGACGTTCTACGGGTGAAATTCTCGTCTCATTCAGTAATAAATCCTTGTGATAATTCTAAAATTAAAAAAACTATTAGGAATACTCCTCTGCCAGCTGGTCACATTATAAATCATGTATACTCACCAATTACTTTTACTGATATGTTTATATAGTAGATACAGATGACATGCAGATTACAATCCCGCAAGCAAGAACATATTAATAAAGCAGTAAAACTATCTCAGTGGGAAATCAAGAAATATGGGACTTCGCTTAAACTTCTTCAAAACAGACGAAATGCGGGTAAACTCGAAAAGGACAATTATCAGGGAAGGATAGATGGTAAATGAGATTTCTGGCTTGTTTTATCTGATAAATATGGTGTCAGAAGATAAAGGAGCTGTCCTACTTGCAAGAGAATCCAGAAAGAAGGAGACTCATTTTCCAGATTAAATTATTTCATTCCAGTAGTTAAGGCTTTGTAACGCCAAATACGCTGTGGAGACAACTATTTGTCATCGTCTTGTTTCTATGTACCGTTTATTTGTAGATGGGACAAAAATTTGAAGATAGCTATCAATTTGGTGTGCAATCTACACCATTCCACAGGATTTTGAAACGTCCAACTATTGCCCACCCAGAAAAGATGTAGACTCGATTTTGTTACTGAAATGGATTTCGAATGAAAGGAAATATCTTTAGATTTTATGATAGTGAGGGACACTTTTAAAGCTATTTCAATTTTTTCTAAGAAAGAAGCAGAAATTATCGATTTCTGAAGCTTTAGTGTATTAGTGAGGTTTTTGTATTTTGTATAAATCATTTGTTGGAACGATTTCGAACTCTCGTGTTCTCTACAAACATTTTTCGTGTTTATTGTAAATTTTATTCACAGTTTATTATATTATTATGTCTCTAAAACTTTTCAGAAACAACAATACCGAGTAATCACATTAAGAAACGTTCTTCATGCAATCAAAAACGAAAGTCTACCGAAACATAACAACTGACTTAAATTTGGGAACATTTACGTCGTTTTGCTTTAGACTTACGTTTTGGGCAACACAATTGTTTACTTAATTTGACATCTCTGTTGGCAAAGATTGAACTTGTTATTGATTTCATATCCATTTGTCTCATAATACGAGAAAGTTCGTGAAAGATAACTCCCGATTATTAATAATAATAATAATATATTTATTACAGAAAGGTATTTGACTCTATACCACACTCTTATCTGCAGGATATTTTAAGCATATATAAAATAGATCCAAATGTATCGAATTTCCTTTGCCATATTATGAAGAAATGGAGGACCTTGATATTACCTCTCGATTCAGTAATGAAATATTCATGGTTTTGATAAGTGCAAGTCCATTCATCTCGAGAAAGGTAAAATCACCTCCTCCGAAAGATATAGCGTAATCCCCTGTGACATCACTGAAGATCTGGATGAATCCAACAGGTCAAATATCTTGGAATGCCACACATAAATGGAATTGATCACCCTGCGTTCAAAAGTATATTGAATCAGAAGCTATGCCAGAGAATCAAAAGTATTCTCAGAACTCACCTGTACAGCAGAAACAAAATGAAAACCATCTATACATTTGCAATCCCATTACTAACCTATTCCTTCGGTCTAATAAAATGGTCAAATACAGATTTGGAAGAAATATCTCGGTTAATCAGAACCAAACTAACAGACAATCACATGAGACATCCCAAAGCAGCAATAGAACGGATCACGCTTCCTGTGGAGGATTAGGGATTATTGATAAACCACGTCTCCACAACAAACAAGTTAATAGTATGAGGCTGTATATCTATGAAAAGTAAAAATCACATTATATGTTTAGAGTCATCTGTAAAACTGATATGAATGCAAAACCTTTACATTTATCAGATTCCAGCTATACCCTTCAATATAAATTCGTAGATAATTCGTAGATGATCAAAAAACAGACTGCGAGATCGAAAACGCTGAATGGGATTTAAGCCAACTATCTGGAAAATATCAACATTGACCAAGAGGCAACACACAAAAAAGGAAACCTATTTGGAGAAACAACGGGATTCATGATAGCTATCTAGAATAGGGTAATATCAACAAGGAACAACAGAAAATNCGATAAGTGCCGAAAATGCAAAGACACATCAGAAACTATTATGCACATCACAGGTTCATGTCGGCTTCTTGCAAACACAGATTACACCAAAACGCACAACAATGTTGCAAAATTCTTCACCAACACTTCTCTGGAAACATAGCAGACACTCCCTAGTACAAATATAAACATACACCTGTCTCCGAAAATAACCTCTGGAAACTTTACTGGAACGGAGAAATAGAACTGATATAACCATACCAGCAAACCACTCTGACATCATGCTCCTAAACCGAAATAAGAAGGAAATTCAAGTAATTGATGTTGCCATCCCTCTGACTCACAATATAGACACAACTTACAGTTTAAAAATTAGCAAATACAAGGACTTGGCTGACCATCTCAAGAAAATCTGGAAAGTGGAGAAAGTTATTATTCGACCTATAGTTATTTCGGCTACAGGAATTACATCGAAATCCACAAAACGCCATTTGGAAATATTAGTTGCAGCCAAGACACTGACCAATATGCAGGATCCATAATCCTTGACACATGCCACATAGTGCGAAAAGTTTTAGGAGAAGAGTCCGTTCACCAAGTAGAAAAGATCCAGCTTCAAGCTGAGGAAGACATTCATTCACTCATAATAATAATAATAATAATAATAATAATAATAATAATAATAATGTTGATAACAATGTATTGCCAAAAATTATTTAAAAAGTACGCTTGACTACACGAAGGAAAATAATTGAATTACTCTCCGGAAACATGCAAAGGACCGTATCATCAATTCTGATCAAAGTGTCCAAAGGAAAATCGAAGAAACATCGAGGTCGGGATGGACCGACGGAGATAATAGAATAAGCGTGTGGAGATTGAGTAGAACTATTACAATTAAACAATAAACATGCATTTACTTTCTTTTAAATATTCCAGGTTTTCTCCCTCGATTGGCTAGTGTCTGTGGGGATCCTCATCGCTGCCGCCGAATCATCACCTCCACTCTCCAAGTCCTCTCTTGCTGAGATGCGGGCCTCGACGCCCGCCACCGCTGGCGGTGCCACCACCACCGCTATGTTCGCTCTAGGATCGTTGTTGTTGCTCCTGGTATTGGGCGGCGTATGCGACGCCTACAACGACGACCGCCCAATTTACAAGTGGAGTCCTGTGTGGTTCAACAGATACTTCCGCACTGCAGTCGCCATCAAAAGGGTCAGTAGTCATATCTGTATCAGAAGTGCGACTATTTCCTTTGTGGCAGTGTTTCCCTAATGAATTTACATTAGATTTTTTATAAAAATTGCGTTAATAATCATCAAAAATCTTTCAAAACAAAATAAAGTGGGACTTGCTCCAATGATATTGGCACCATCTTGGTGCACATACTTCCTTTTTCTAAATATATTCGTCTGTATTTAGACTGCTATTGGTGCAACGTCTGACATATCTGCCGTACTCTTGTGTAAACCCGTGTATAAATCTGAATGTCTTTTATTTTTTGTGCAACAGGCAGTGGGAGAACAGTGTGTGACGTACGGGAGACGCTGCAGTTATTGGGGTATCCGCATGCCGTGTTGCGAAGCAGATGCCAAGTGTCTCATGGAGCACTGTGTGCCACTTGCGTAAGAATTACTATCTGAAGTCGTGCGATTCAATCGTACGTCGAAACTACTCTTCTCACGTTTATCCTTATTAATCAATTAATAATTAATTACTTTTTTTTAATAGTATGAATAATTATTTTACACATAAAATATAACATTTTAAACAAATCATGTAAAATAAGAATCTGTGTACTGGGATGACGAACTTTGTTTATTCAAAAGTTTGGAAATGAATTCATATTTCGATATGAAAGTTGACAGTCGGTTTTGTGCCTGGAATCCAATGTTATTGATTTACCTCTAGTTCTCACTTTACTTCCAGTTAACCAATTCCTTAAAATACGTTTCCTTCAAGTTAATAGAATACGCAAACACATCCAGTGACAGATTTACAGGAAGACTTCCAATTTCAAACCTTCCCTCTCTATATAAGTGGAAAAAAAATCATATGTGCCATAAAAAGTTTGATTAATTACATTTTATATGAAAACTTTTTATTCATAATGAATAGAAACAATTATTTTTACATAAATATAAATTGTCATAAAATTACATAATTTTGAACAATACTTTTGTCAGTTTACAATATCCCCATATCCTTCAGATGTGTAATCATCTCCCTCCACCAAAAAACATTCTGCCACTGAACATATCATTGTAGGTACAAGTAAACATCCAAATTCATGATGCTACAATTGTCATGTTGGTTCTGGAAGGGTAGGGTGTACACACAAATGAGCAAAAAGAGAAAATCATGATTAAGAGAACATGTTTTAGAATTTTGGTGACAGTGGTGAATAACTTTAACAGACATCCAATTATATATTTTAAGGTTTAATTTATGAAATATATATAACAATTCAAAACTATATCTCTGGTCAACTACAATTATCTACAATAAGAATGTAATTATATAAATTAATTATTATTTTATAGAATTATTAACTATCATTTTGCTATTGTGGAGAAAAATTATATTAAAGATTATTAGTTTATTATTACAGAGGGGGAAAGAGGTTTTTGATAAAATCTGTCAAAAGACCCCACAGCTCAGTGCGTGTAANGGGGGGGGGGGGGGGGACTGCCTGTAATAATTTGCATGCATCATTTTTTACATTCTTGTAGATTGATCTCTTATTGTAAGACTGGGGAACTTGCCTTGACATACATAACATGCCTGTAATTTGTTATTTTGAGATAAAGAAATCTAGAGGTATGTAATTTTCGAACGTTTACATCATTATCGAATTATACGTCTAATTGCTGACCTAATGAAACAACAGACAAAATCAAACTTCTTACCCCAATGCCCCCAAAATTTATCTTGACTGTGTTTCTGTGAGAAATTGGTGAACTGGAAGTAATTTTCTTCTGGTATACTCTTTGAAAAACATTTATGCTTGATAAGTAAAAAAACTATTTAAATGATATAGAAATAAGTTTTTGCTGAAAAAGATGAATATTTTTTAAATATCAAAAGCATTTATTCATTTAATATTTAAATTTTAATACATCATTAGGAAAGTTCTTATTACATGTATCAAGTGAGTAATATAAAAAAAGTAACTCCTTTGTTTATATTAACTTCACTTGAATTACAATTTTTCTGAGAAGTTTTATTAATTTGCTGTCTTAAATATTTTGTGTATTGAAATTTAATCGATTACAAGAAATGGCTAGATTTTTGGTGAAATTTGCCAGAACAGTGATTCAAAACTGTAATACATAATGGTAGAATAATGAATAATCAAATAAATAATTTCTTCCAATATATCTTATTAAAAAAATAAAAACTCTGCATGCTAGTAATTTAATATTTAGATATCTATCCCTTGACAGTAGAATATTCAAAATGATCTAGCTCAGTGGTGTAGCCAGGAAAGTGGGGTATCATGGGTGTTGGGACATCCTCCAAATTTAAAAAAATTGACATTTTTAATATTAATAATAAGAAAAATAAGAAATATGATTCTAAAAAAAACTATGCTATAATTCCTTATGTCATACTTATCTTAATTTTAGCCAGACTATTTGTGGATCAAGGGGGAAAGATGTTATATTAAAAGAGTAAGTATCTTCCTAAAAACAGTTTCTATAAGTATTAAAGGTTATCAAACGTTTAAAAAATCAAGCATCATTACACACCAAAAATAAAATCCTGGCTATGCCCTTGATCTAGCTGAAATCTCAATATCATTGTATCAATACCAATATTGCAGTTTATTGTTCTCTTGATTGTACTTAAAACAGAAGGATGTTATCAATGAATAAAATATATAATAAATAATGTGAACAAAATAATACACCATAATACATAACTTGATATTGATGAAATAACTTGATGAAAACCTCTGAAGTCTTATCAATAATAGAGAGGTATTTCTATGACCTACATTTACTTTGCTAGACAGTAATGAGCATTTCTCTTCCCTTTGTTTCCAGAGACCAACATCTCTTCCTCCCAGAGGACTGAGCACTTTTCAGCAAATTAATGTTCTCTTTTTACATGTGCATTTTATCTTCATCCAAATAAAAACATATCAGTAAATTACATTTATACTCACTAACAGTTTTAACAACATCCAATAACTAAGCAGATTATTTCAAATGTTATGAGATAAGGCATTCAATTCCAAACATGTCATAATCATTACTATGAACACGTACTTTGCTAACCCAAAATTATTCTTTATTATTTCAAAGATTTTCTTGATCTTGAATATTGATGTATTGTTTTGTATCATCAACATACGTGCCAATAAACACTTTTTTCATAATGTTTACCATCTCTGCTTTTTATTCCATAATTCTGACTAAATGTAAAATCTTGATAATAATAATAATAATAAATTATCTCATCTGTTTGGTTTCTGCTTAATCTCCTAATTTCCTCTCTCTCTTTCTCTTTCTCCCTACCTTCCCCCTTTACAAATTGAGAGAGGCAAAGCATTCAAAATTCAGTAAATTTCTCTTAAGAATATTGTGACCATAGGAGGGATTTACGAAATGAAGAAGTGCATTCCAGATTTTGCTGTTCAACTGCAACTACAAAAAAAATTTCTATCAATTTAATCCTGCTAAAATATAAGTGATAGCTTATATTTATCTTTTTAACAACTTTATTTTTCTGGGGGAAATACAATCCTCATTTCATTTCACTATATAATTATCACTCAACAATCAATAGAACCAAATTTAATAAATATATACCCATAAAATCACAATAAATGAAAAAAGTACAATAATTAAAAGATGAATTGAAGTCTAATAGTTTGTCAAGAAAACTGACATTAAAACTGCATTATGTCTCACTATCAGAATTTCGCTAATATAGAAGTCGAGAACTGTTCCAAGGTTTTATTACCTGGTATTGCAGCAGGTGTAGATGGGGCGACCTGTGGTGTAGTGTCTAATGCACTTGCCTTCTACCTCTGGGGATGCCGGTTCAAACCCGGTCTGATCCAAGTAGAATCCAAGGTGGTGGACGGAGTGATAGATTTTCTCGGGGTTCTCCTGTTTCCATCACAACTTTCACTCATAATCATCCACCCCCATGTCATTCACAATCACCGCTTCAGGGGAGGTGCGGCAGGAAGGGCACCCGGCTCCTTAGTATTCCCCAGCCAAAACCAAATGAAGTATCATATATCCATCCCCATTCGCCGAAAAGTCAAGTGGGAAAAGGCTGGGTTAAAGACCCAGCAGATGTAGAAGTGGAGATAAGTCCAATTTGGTGCAGGAGACCTTGACTTTTTCATCCATTTGTTTTTTGTTTGTTTTTACCATAACAGTCAGCACTGAAACAACCAAATAAAAGATTGGTTTTAAGAGACATTTTGAACAAAACAAAATTTTGGGATCAAATTTTAATTTGTTTATTAGAAAGACACAAAATTTGAGTTGTAATAATTTAATTCATTTAGAATATGCAATAGATGAATCTCTTAAAGAATACAAATTACTTCCAAAAATCAACACTTTGTACCATCTTTCAATACTCTAAAATCCAACCAAAAGAACTTGTGTCCCTCAGTTCCATGATTTCTCTCCACAGCCCTAATAATAAGACTGTTTTTATAACATATTCAGCTAAAATCATGGAAATTAATGGGAGGATTTCTAGTACATATAGCCAAAGAGGAAACTATGGGGTCCTGATTCCTTCTGAAATTTTCAAATAGTTGTAATGGAAGAACTTTATTTTTATTAGATGTACTTAATTCACCATTTGTTAATTCATTAATAAAAAATATTAATTAAATAATTGGAAAAATGTAAAGTATTCTAAGAAAATTTTGAGTTACTATTAATACATTTTTGGGGAGAAGACTAGGCCCCTTCAATATAAATGTCAGGTAATGTGGGTGGGGCATTTTAATATTGATCAACCAGAATAAAACTAAGTTGTTAAACTTTCCTTTGTACAAAAATACAAGTCAAAGATTTTACTTGTAGCTAAAGGATATTGTAAGTTTTAATACACATTTAATGAAGATGGGGTAAACTGCCTTGTCTTGGAATTTAAAAAATGCTTAATTCAGATTCTCAAATAAATGCTGAGTTCAGTTTCAGAGTCCCAAACTATATTTTGCCACCCAAATATGATGATGATTTTTTAGGGTTTTAGACAAAATTTGTGAAGGAGAGATTTTTTTTCTCTGTTGTTACTCTCATTGTTAGAACAGCAACATTCACTTCTGAAGTTTAACTACACTTTTATAAAAGTGAATGTTGTTTTATATACTGTCAGAACAACACATTGATTATTACAACATAAACAAAACATGCAAGAAATGTACAGCTGTACAGCTTATGAGAAGCAGAAGGAAAGGAATTAGTGTCGCAACAGCAACAGTATGAGCAATGGAGAAACTACAATAACTGTCTGATTTTTTATTACAGACCCCTCACTTCTAATAGCTCTGGAGAGAACCAAAAGAATCACAAAAAATACTTACCACCATTGGATTTGTAATTTTGTTTTGCATATACACAAATGAAAAATTTTGTTTTATGAACGATTATTGATATTTTAAAACCTGTAATGTTTCAAAATGCGTGATATTTTAACGTCGACTTTATTGGTTTTTTTAATAAAATAAACTAAGAATTACAAAAATAATTCTTATTCAACAAATGATCACAGTTGTGTTTGTGACAACATTGCTTAATTTGAAGCAATACATGCAAAATATGATGAGTTATTAATTTTTTTCTAAAACACTGCTAAAAACGACCAGGCACATTATTAAGGAATAAAACGTATACTGTCGCACTCAGAAGACTCACATTACAATTAAATTAAAACGTTTAAACCTATTTACTCAGCCACCATCAAGTTATAAATAAAACCATGTTTTAAATAATCAGCCCTCGGTGCATAATAGTCACTTGAATTGGTTAATCATCTTTTCCTCTCACAAGAATTCAATACAATTACTGTTATAGGAAATTTATTCTAGTTTACAAATATTTCATTAAAGTTTTTGAAACTTTTGCCGAAAAGTTGTTAATATGAAGAAAATGCGCAAACGCAAAAATTTTCATTATTTTTGTTAAAACAGGAACGTGACATAACATTCCAGTGGCGTAACAACCGGCGACATGACCGGTGCCATTGCCTGGGTCGGGTGACGGGCGATTGGATCCCGCGGTCAACTTTCCTTTAGCTTGTGTCCCAGTGATTCCCATAACAGTATTCCCTCAACAATTCCTTAACAGTAATTCCTCGCCAGAAGGATATAGTTGAGTTGGATCCCGTGGTCATCTTCCCCTCTCTAGCAACCCTTCAGTTTTTCCTTGTCAGAAGAGCATGGCCAGCCATGGCTCACTTGCGCACCACGCTGGGGGTGGCGAGGAGGAACATTTCTGAGTATGTCATGTGCATTTCTGTGCAGTTGAATGATTTAAAAACTATATAAACATTTCAATAATTCTGGGATATATGGTTAACAAAAATTATATTGAACTATTCAATTTAATCAATTAATAGGTTAGTAGTGTACATTAAAATGTGGTCGGAAAATAAGGTTCAGCCCGTACTTGTAAAGTATGTCTTTAAAATGAACATGAACACTGTGATTCGTAGAGAAAAGGACAAGCATTCAAATAAAGATATTGATCAATATATTAAACAAGGATACTTGTTTTTGAGGTTTGACGAATAGTTTTCTTCGTCAAGTTCAAGCTTGTTCGACTCTGCATAGTCTCTATTTACGAAAATCGGCAAAACCAGTTTGTCCGGGAAGAGGGGTATTGTCACCTTCAAGAGGCAAAGTAATTAAGAAAATGACCGCGGGACCCAATCCAACGATACTCTTTTGGGAAGGGTGGCAAAAGGATTAGGATATCTTAATCGCGGGACCCAATCCGACGACTCCGACCTGGGTCCCCCAGATGCAAGGAGCCCCCAAGTCATTATTATTGTTATTTTTTCTTCTTGTTTTTGAAATGCTAAAAAAGGCTAGTTTCTCTATTTTTAATTATCTCCCTTAATTTTTGTTATGAATTGCAATTAATATTGCGACACATAGCCTGCAAAAATTTGATGTTGATCTTTGGCAAGCCGATATTTGATTCAGACAGCAGGCAAAGACTTGATAAAATTTCGGTACGAATTTGACAAAGTCAAATCTGATTCAGTCGAGTTGGCTATAACTTGGGGCAAAGAAGTTGAATTTTGTGAGAACGAGTAAAAAATACGTCAGTTCAACGAACTTTGCGAAGATCGACGTCTTCCGGATGGCGAAAAACAATTTAGAGTTAATGTGTACTTTTCTAGTTTGGATATTGTGAGTAGTCAATTACCAGGTGTGTACATTTTTGTATAGAATTTTTGTATTGAATACCAAGTGCGTAAACAACGATTTTTTTATTTGAATGATACAGTGCAGCGGCGCACAGTGGTTCAAGACCGCCAAACGCTGGCCACGGAGAAAAAAAATAAAGTTGTTATATTTGATATGTTTAATGATGTGTAGGATGAAGTGATGTTTCAGGGACCAGATAACAATGTTTGGTTTTAGAAAGATGCGTTGGTGTGCACACAATTAATGGAAAAAAGTGGACGTCGCGTAGAGAACAAAACTAAACCGATAGGTCTCTTTAGATTCTTGTAAAAAGGGTGATATTCTTTCGATTTCGAATTGGAAAAAAGAATTCATCTTAAAATTGCATGGGAAATCGGGATGTAATTTTCAAAATATCAAAATCGTCTGCAAATAGTAACAATTTGCAACAATTTAGAACAAAAAAATGACGAATTTCAACAACAACAAAATACTTTCAAATACGTGAAAGTAAAAAGTTCAGCCGAGTTCTGCTTTATTATTAACACAGAGGGTAAGTCATTGTATTACAAAAGTTATTGCCAATTTCCAGTTGCGACCACTTACGACCCCGAAAGTTATGAATTAAAAATGTGAAACTTGCGCGATATTATGAAGCAAGTTTGTGGTGATGTACATCCGTTCTTACTATGTTTGCTCGTGTAAATTGTAATATAGAGATGTTTATAACGTTTTTTGTATTTACTGGAAAGTTCTGAATATATCATTTTAAAATAAAATATTAATATTTGCCAAGAAATTTCTTAATAATATTAGTATGTCAGGAATTGTATAAACTCTTATAATGAGTATGACACACTTGAAATTAAAGCATTCTTATATTAATTAATCATAACAATTAATGATGGATGCATTGTTTAGATGATATAAATATTATTAATTAAACAATTGCCAATTCATTCGATCTTAAATGAAACATTTTTATGTCCTTCGCAAGGGTGCGTTGACGCGTTCAATATGTCAAGCAGTTTATTTTCCTTCCTTCACTTGAAATTCCTGGTAATTGTGATTACAAAAATATTTGTCTTTACACACATTATGAGTAAAATTTATTGACATGTGATACCGCGTAGGGAAAAAAGGGCTACACAGCCATGATACTTTTCCTAAAATAATTATCTTGTGACTTTAGTTAGGAATCATGAATACCTCTCGTTCTCATTGCCACTTCTTTCTTCTTTTAAGCAATAGTGACATTATGAATACGAAGAAGACACAGTTCTTGTCTCCTTGTTGAAACCTATCATCAGTTGACCATTTTGCTCCCATGTCGTGTATCATAAAACAATGGAGGAGTGATATGCGATGACTACGTATCCCTTGTGACTTGCGAGGGATGTTATGGTTATTTTTCGGTCTCATCTCTCCCGTCTCCTGGGCATAGTGTCGCGTTTATCAGCACAGTTAGTTCCCCATTCTTTGTGGATTGTAAACAAATGTTTTGTAATAAACATTGATAATAAAAGTTGTTTTTTTTTTGGCAATTTGCTTTTTCCAACTAAAAACATTGTTATATCTTTCTTTTCAGTTTCCTTATCTCCTAACTATAATAGGAGAAATTCCTTTTTTAGAAACTCCATGACATCAAAGACAAAAATGGAGTATTATTAGTTTTGATTTTTTAAATTTTGCATTACGTTATTAGTTTTTTAGTTTTCCTGTGGAATGTACCCCCTTCGCTATCACCTATCCTCTTCTACTCATGTCTCACCTCATGTCCTCCTCCCCAATTGTCATTTGCAGCTATGGTGTAATGTCTGTCAAAATGTAATGAACCAAAATTAATTGAATTAAATGAATTTTATTTACCATTTTTGTTAAAAAAACGAGTAGTTTTACAAAGATATTTATGTTTGTCAATTTTATCAGCAGTAATTGCCCAAAAATGACAATGAATAATATTCTAACCTTTAAAATAATTTGTTTCGTTCTGTAAATATTTTGCAAAAAGTAATATTTTCTTCAAAAATTGTTGCCAAAATATTTTTTTTTTCATTTTGAACATCGTTTCGAGTCTAGCAGATGCAAAAATATTAATCATTATTTTAAAGCCTCTAATACAAATGTATTGAACACTCTTCTAAAATAGTGCATAGAATAATGTTTTTGTTTCTATAGTTTAAAAATAAATCATTTTTCGGTTATGCTGAGCACGAATTCGTAATCAGCGACCCCAAAAAATGTAGGTTACTGAATTTTAAGCAAATCGGATAACTTTTTTGTCCCGTCCAGCTTTTCGGGATCGTGAACCACTGTGCGGCGTCCAATTTAATCGTGGGCCATTTTCAAATCGTTCGGGCAGGCACGGGATGGGGTTTAGCAAAATGTTGCCCGACGAATTGTTTCGAGATATTTTGATTCTTATCAACAAAGTGATATTATTTCAAGCTGGAAAAATGAAATAGTTTATTTCTTTATAGGCAAAAGTATTTTTAATAGTAGTCTTATAATAAAATCATTTTAATAAATTTTGACAATCATTTTAACCATTATTATTAACTACCCCGTCTGAACAGAAATGGAGGGGGTGCATGAGCGTTTGTGGGAATGGACCTAATATTAAACGTAAATTTTCGTAATATAGATTAGCATGAAATCAAATAGTTAGTTGTCCGATAAAAATGAGACAAAAGCTGAAGCATTTATAAAGTTAGAACTATTTACATGGAAATTATATTGTTTCTTTTTAATATTGATCAATTATTTTCCATAAATGAAGTAAGTCTGGTAGTAATTGATATACCAGCTTTGACGGTCAGTGGTCTTGATCTGACCTTTAACCGATAGGACACACAATAAGAATTTCAAAATTTCAAATCGGCAGCCAAGGAGTGGAGGAGCAGGTCCCTTAGCATAGCTTGTAGCGAGCTCCATTCTTCTTAAGTGCTTTGTCCAAAGGGGTTAGTCGCCAAAGTTCCAAAATGGTTATTGTTCCTGGCCTGTCAAATAATCGCCAAAGTATAAATCATGCTGATGGGCTGCCGCAGTTTATCTCACAGCCATGTCAACATAATCCCGAGAGTTATACCGACACGTTACCCGTGGTAAGCCTTTTATCTCGTGGTTTGCGAAGCGAGGAAGAAGAAGGAAAAATGAGAACAGCAGCTTTATTTCGCAATTGACTGGTGTTAAAATTTGAAAATATAATTAAATGATTTCAGTTAGTACGAAGAAAAAGATTTACTTTAGATGTTTGTAAGTAGTTTAGCATTTTCGTAAATGAAATTTTGATTCATGTCACAAAATATAAGTAATATATTAAAATTATTTTGAGTATCGTTGGAAATGAGAGAATTATTATGGGGATAAACTTGGATCAAAGAATCCTTTCATGAGATAAGAAGAAAATTAAAATCAAAATAACAGTTAAAAAAGTATGTGAGGGGTAGTTCAGAAGATAAGTTCTACAGGAATTGAGTATTAGAACAAAATAATAGAAGTATAAGTTATGAGGTGTAAGACGAAGAAGTAAAGAGAAACTTTACAAATTGAGGAGGATAACATAGAATAAAATAGATTGAAAGAAAATAATTAAAAAACGAGTTTAAGGGCGTGGTCACTGACATCAAGTGATATGACTCTATCAAGTGATATGATAAAAGGAAAAGAGATTTGATAGAATTAAGATCTTATGAGAGCGGCAAGACTCCAAAGTTTTCAAGTGAGAGCCTTCTGGTTACAGCTTCTTGACAAAAGTTGTACAGAGAACCGATACCTAGCTCACTCTTACAGAACTAGTAAAGGGTTGAGGAACTCAAGATCATCTTTTCCAGATCTCAGATCATGCTACCCTAGACATTGTAAAAGGATATGAAGAGTGTTTTCTGGTTCCCCACAGAGAGGGCAACGATCAAGATAGACAAACAAGTGACTGAGAAATCCGAAATGTAATATCCCAACTCTTAACACTGCTGATCCCTCTATCATAGGACGAATGATTTTGTCGAAGATATGGAATACGTCCAAGAGAGTTAAAATCTTTGTATTTTCCGTTTCTTTCCACCAATATACTTCGGACGCTTGAGACACACCGTTACTCACGACAGACGAAGACTAGAGACCTACATCTGACATGTAGGTCTCTAACGGAAGCTAACTGATCACTCAGGAGAGCTGTGTAAGACCAGATTGCATCGATATTCGCGCGACAGTGCTGTCATCTAGCGGCAGAGCGGAGGTCCGAATTAATGAGACTGGCGACCCTAGGCCAGAACCCGGAGCTTGGAAATTCGACACATGCGTTCTCAAAAGGTAGTTTTTTTTTGTTTTTTTTGTGGGGCTTTAGGGCTCGTCAACATCAAAGGTCATTAGAGCCCTTAAAACTTGTACAGGTAGGGAAAATGCAGTTACGCACTAGGGAGAGCCAACATGACTCTCCCCGCGTGTGGGACTCGCCGAATGACTCAGCCATACCCACTAAAAACCCTCCTGAA
>NNCF01132717.1:73271-100699 GCA_002313205.1 Laupala kohalensis | reverse complement strand
GCGTCGGGATCGAAAAGAACAAGAGGTGACCAAGGGAGATCAGGAAAGAGAAAGGAAGGAGCATGGCACAAGTAAGTGGAAGTAATGCCAGACTCAGCTCGGGGCCCCGTGTTCGCCAAACACGTACTTACTCGATGTAAGTCCCCTGGGGGGTCAAAAGGTAGTACTCTAGAGCACCAATCTGTGATTTTTTCGAAATTCGGTTTAGATTTTTTCTCACGAACGTCAATGGCTATTTACAAAGAATAGTTGTAAAAAATCAATACTTTCACGCCAACAAAGCTGCGAGTACTCCGATAGCCCAGAATAATTTAATGGAGTTAAAAAGTTGGAAAAGAATTATTCTCAAACTATTTTGATATCACAAGTTTGTCAATATTGAAATAAGTTATTTGTGAACAAATATTTAGTTCTTCTTAGACTTATCCTTGCGGAGACCATCTTTTCTTCATTGCGTAGTTTGAGAGTTATATAATTTTATAGTTTTTAGCTTATCTAGGAGGTAGAAATAAAATGTCTTACAGCACACAAAAAAGTAGAACATAATATACATGGACAGTGAGAGAGTGTGAATTTATCTAATTCATTACTCACATTTGTATAAATGTTGCATAGCATAGTATGCCTCCACATTGGATGTTATTGATGATACATAATCCCTTCGAGGTATCAATTCCCACTATCGTGAGTACTGGCAATTCAGTAGCGTATCTATAAATAATAAGGCCCGGGGAGGAAGAATTTTCTGAGGTCTCCTATTCAAGCCACACACTGTGTTCTCATTTTCTTTATGAAATTGGAGTTAGTAAGAAATTCAGTTAGAAGTAATTTTACTGTTATAAAAAAATTAAAATATATTTAGGTTAAAGTTTACGTCTTTATTTTATTTTTAAGGCCCATTTGGAGGTTCCTAAGAGGATTAGAACTAGGGCGAACCGCCTACCACGCCCCCACCTAGTTATGCTACTGACAAAATTAACAACCTGATGGAGCAAACATTTATTTTTTAGAAATAACCATATCAAGTTCCTGGAAACCAGTTGGAAGCTCTCCTCGAAAAGTAGGAGGTGGCGAGGTAGGAGTGTTGAGAGATGAGTGTTGCAGTAAAATATGGGTACTTGAAATATTTTAGAGAAAATTGTTAGTGTTTTTTTGCAGGAATCGAAGATACTTCCCCGGAACCTGTGCTAGTGTTGCAACAGAAATATATCCAGTAGCGTATCTGGAGCAGTGGCGGTTCGTGTTAAGATTGCATGATTGCACGCTCCCGAAATGGTTTAATGTATAAATCTGTAAATAGTAAAAATACTCACAATTTTTAAGTAAAAATAACAAAATATGGCAATAACTTTGTACAATCAACATATTACTTGCATAAAATATTGGATATGCATTGCGCGTCTTCGTGACTCGCCACAAAAGTGGAGTCCCTATGTGGTTTACAAGATTTCTTCAAACTTTGTGTGTACCAGCCTTTTATACTTTATCATAAGAAACGGTGTCAGAGCTCCTATCTCATGCCCTAGTTCCGAGGGGGTTGCGGTGCAAGTCAACCTCGCTTTGTGTCAATGCCATCAATGTTTATACTCCTAAGGTTTGCGCTGGGCGTTCCTCACCTATAAAGTTCTTATTCAATAGAGAACCGTCAGCTGTGTCCACAATTTAAGAGTACGTAATTCCTCATAACCGCTATACTCCCTACGCACAAATTCTCATAGCCCCTTCGATGCCAGCTGTCACTCGGTGCTCGTCTTCTATTGATGGAGTAGGAAGAAAGGGTGGGAGACACGACACAATCACGTGATCAACAAGAGCTGATTCAAACCACTATGAGAAAATGAGTATAGTACTTTCCAGAAATATGAAAAATTCCGCCAGTGGCGGTTCTCTCATGATTAAGGACTCTATACTCGCCATCAGCTCGGTATTTCCTTTGTCACTCGAAAGTCAATGTGACCTTATTTTAACTGCATTAAACCTCTGCATTCTGCATTAATGGTCACGCTAATTAAAAATATATATTTTATGAATACAACTTTTTGTTAGCATTATATTTTCTGTGTAACTTATTTAATTTAATCCTGTGATAAGAACCAATGAAAATTCGTTGTATATTCGTTTATATACCAGTAAAAAAGACGTGAATACGGTACTTTCGAATATTTGAGCAGATACAGAATTTCTGTACTTGCCATGGTTCCGATTCATTGTATCTAAATTCATTCTGGTGCAATTTCACCTTACCCTCACCAATTTATTTAGCAAATAACATATTAGAGCAAATTTAAGAAAAGAGCACAACCTATTATTCAATTATGCTTTTACCTTTTCCGAAGTATGTACAACCTATACGACCAAATAAATTTTATTTTACAAATTATGTTTTTATTTCCGAGAAGAAAAACAGATTTGATTTCTTACAAATATCAAGTAAATAACAAATTATAAGACCTATTTACTTCATTCGAAAATGAAAGAACTTAATCAAGCCCAATTTCGCTTTGCAACTTGTGGGCTGGTGAACGAATCATTTGTAATCAGTTCAGATTCAAGAACGACTTTGGTTTGATAGCAAGGGAGAGGTTGGGAAGATTCAATGAGATTTAGAAGAGTCAAAGAGTCAGTTTCAGAGAATGAGTTTGTATGAGAGCTTTGTGAGTTTGCGGTAACTCGTGTTTACATTAAATTTTTTTGTAAACATGGGGAATTTATAACAATTTAAAAATATATTGTTCTTAGTAATATGGCAGGAGTGCATTCAGACAACCAGGAACGTTTGAACTGGATTGAATTCTGTGATAGACATGCTAAAATTGCTGCAACCGATTTTGCGAAGGCGTTTTGTAGTTACGTTACTGCTAACTTGCCAGAAAATGCCAGAGCTACTGTCTCTCATCACGATTTCATTCGCAAGTTTATTGATTGTTTTGTGGACCATTTTCAAGAGGAGCTTGCTAAGAAGAATTTTAATCATCATAAAGAAAAATTTGTTAATGGAAACAACGTCCTTCCAACTTCTAATTCGGGTGCTGGTAACGCCCTGCGAGCGAATAGTCACGAGGAATTCAGCGATTATTCCGAACACGAAGCTGACTCTCCGTCTCCGAAAACTCAACATAAACCTTTCTTCCGTCGTCTGTCTTTTAAGGGACTAAAGAAAGGGAAAGGATTTTTTCATAAACAGCATTCAGACGAAGTAGAACTCTCTTCTCATCATGATAAGCATTCAAAACATGACAAGCATTCCAAAACAAAATTAGCGAAGATCGTGGTAGAATGTCGAAAGGAAGGAATTGTAAATTATCTCATGGGTGAAAATATTGATGGAACTCAAAAATGGGAAAAATGTAGGTTGGCATTAGTAAAGACTGTTGGTGGATACATGCTAGAGTTCTATTCTCCTCCAAAGGTATAATATGATTGAGTAATTTGCTGAATTTAACGTTATTTATATTGGTGGGAAAAATTTGTGTGTGTGTGTCTCCTGAGGCATTGTGTATCTGATGCAATATATTTTATTATAGGCTGTCAAACCTAAAAGTGGAGTTTTTTGTTTTCTTATTACTGAAGCAAGAGAAACAACAGCATTAGAAATGCCTGACCATGAGAATACTTTTGTGTTGAAAGTAAGAGATAATAATTGTAATATTTGTTTCGTAATAGATGTGAGATGTATTTGTAAATTGATTATGTATCATCTTTTGTTTAAAGGCAGAGAATAACATGGAATATGTGATAGAAGCTCATGATACTGATGATATGAGGTCGTGGTTAGCCACTATCAAATATTGTATGCGTACGGCATTGCCGAATAGTGACAGCCAAGATGGCAGGTAGGAGAGTTGATGCAGAATTTTGTTTTGGATATAATTTTATAATACTATAAAAATTAATTTATTATAAAAAAAAGTAGTTATAAATTGCATATGACCACTTGGATATCAAAAAAAGTAATGCACTCTCCAGAAGCAAGCGAGAGACCATCCCATCAGTTCTGAACAAAATCCATCAGGTTATGACATATTTAGCATTTCTGCACCCCAATACAAAATCGTGACTTGTGCCCTCCTAAGATTGTAACAAAAGTTATTAGCTGCTTGTCATCTATAGGATGTATACAAATTTACGTCAGTAGAATATGTAAGAACAGATATTTAAGAAACATACACTATTATCAAATCTTTCAATTATTCCAAAAATGATGTTAATCAGTTGGAACTTTAAAAATCACTCAAAATATAACATAAATAATAACAATGGAATTGATAATACCTAGACACTAGACTACAGTGAAACTTCAATTTACAGACACTTCTCCATAGTTGACATTTCTCCATAACAGACACTTTTTCACATCCATTCATTTTATTCTAAGTTGACATTAACTTCCCAAAAGCAGACACTTAAGTACATTAGAAGTACAAGTCCATCTTTTCTTTTGTTTCTTTCTAATATTACATCCATTTGAACCTAAGAATTTACTAAATAAGTGAAATAGTTTAGTCTCAAATCTGTCGTGTATCTTAATGTGAATAAATTAGTTTTTTTTTCCCTCCACGTGGTCATACACAGTTTGTACTGTTTTTTGACAATAAATTTATTATTTATTATAATTAAAAAGTTTTAAAGTTAATAAGAAATAGAAAGAAAAATGCCCACAAAAGTCACTCACAAATTTGACAAAACAGTTTTGTAGTCCAGCCTTCCTCAGCCACATAGAAAGTGATTCTCTCTTCGGTGTTCATTTACCGACCTTGTGAATAGTTACAATACTTACATACATTCATAGACACACACATTCATATAAATTTTTAATGTGTTTCTGAATCTGATTTGCAGTCGAAGTCTTTTGGGAGATGGTGAGCGCCTAAGAGGTGCAATGGGAGGAAAAGCTGATGGAGAGGCAGGAGCAGTTGGTGGTGAACACCCTCCTGAACTTCCCCCCCGGCTCCAAGGCACAGTGCTAGGCAGTAATGTGCGAGTAGACAGTACTGGTGCAAGGTTGTCTAGCAATAGTCACTTTGAATTAGGTACTTGATTTTGCTTTCTTCATTAAGTTTTCTTAATGTCTCACAAAATGTTCTTCAAAAACAAGTGCCTTATGTTTTTTGTACAAAAAATATTATATTATTGAAAATTCAATGTAACATTAATTTTGTTCAATTTTTTAAACTTGAGGCTCTTTTGTTGTGCATGCATCAAAATATTGGATTATTTTAGAAATAATTCATTTTTAATTTCTTGAGTTTGAATCAATATACACCTAAAACCCCCAAAATATGCACCTAAAACATCCATTCAAACATGCTCAAAAATTCCTCAAAATTAGTGCTTATTATCAGTTTATTTATTTAAATATGCAGCAATATTATTTGAAATATTATACACATGAAGCAATCTTTTTATAAACCCCACAACCAATACTTTTGAAAGTTTTACTAACAGAACCAAGAATATCCACCAGATATCTCCATTAAAGCATTGTGAAGTCAGAATCTCTTCTGATCCATTGCTGTAAATTGTTCAGTTTCAACCAGGAACATACTTACAATTTAAAGGTCAGAGAGAGGTGTAACAATGTGTTAGTAGTAGTATTATTTTTACAAATATCGATTACAATTTTCAAAACCTAATATCAGTTTAATTATCTGGGTTTTCGGACTAGGGGNGGGGGGGGGGGGTCTGGATGAACAGAGCAGTACTGCATATTCATCATGTATTTACCCATGGTGAAGTTTTTAAGTATGATTTGATTTGTGAAGTAGACGTTACTTACTATTACAACTGAGCTGTTAAGTTTGACTTTTGGTTTCTCTAGGGACTTCCACAACGGAGCCAGAGCTAGATTTGTCTGCATCGTTACGGGATTATCCTTGGTTTCATGGCACACTTCCTCGCTCTGATGCCGCTCAGTTGGTTCTCCACGAAGGAGCTACTGGCCATGGAGTTTTTCTTGTGAGGCAGAGTGAGACACGCAAAGGAGAGTTTGTCTTAACTTTCAATTTTCAAGGTCGAGCAAAGGTGAGTTATTTTTACCCCTCCTTTTTTTATCTGGAATATGTAAAACACTACATTCATGTAGTGAACCTCACATGCTAATGTCTGATAAATGTTGTAAACAAATAGATAACATCAATGAATAAACAGTACTAACCGTAACCACTACTGGAGTATGTCAATTGAGACTCTTACAGCATACAACCATGTTATCTATATCTTAAAAATTCAATTTTGTTGGATATTTTTATTTCAAACACTTAAAAAGCCCTCATATAAACCTGTCAAGTAAACTAATTTATCATCTTGCAGAAGAATGTACTAAAATGGATGGTCGGGAATTCATGTGCAAAAAAATTTTTGCTCTTTAATGGATAGCTAGCGTTTGAACTGCTGAGATATAAGATTTTTCCTCTTACCTCAACATCCAGACTGACTCCCTGATCTACTTAGCCTCCTGTAAAATGAGTACCAAGTATATCCCGAGATCAAACTTACTGGAGTGAGATTGTGACCACATCTCTGAGTGTAATAGAGTACTGAGCGTAATGTGGAACTCTATCCTCCGTGAACCCCATGGGTACACATTAGAGCCTGTTGTGGGACAGTGCATGGGGGAAATGATATAAAACATTGTATTAATTATATTTTTATTTTTTTAAATCATATCTAATAAGAGCATCACACTATCAAAATTACGATGGGATTTAAAAATACAATTGTTACATCTTTTTAGCATTTACGGATGACCTTAAATGATCAAGGACAGTGCCGTGTACAACATTTGTGGTTTCCTACCATTTTTGACATGTTGGAACATTTTCGACAACATCCTATTCCGCTGGAATCTGGAGGAACTGCTGATGTCACTTTGACAGAGTTTGTTATGACTGTGCAACCTAATGCATCAAGAACAATGGCAGTAACACCTAGCACAAGTACTAACTCTGCCAATACTGCAACTGTTGGTCTCACAGCTGGAACCCCGACTGGAGCTTCTGCAATGGAGAGTCGCCGTGTACCTGTTCCCCCCGAACCGCGAGAGGTATGGTGACAATTTTTTGTTATTTAAATAAGTAGACTTGTGATATATGTGATGCAACTGATATCTTGTGGAAATGGTAATACATATTAAAGAATCAAAATGAAATTATCTTTCTCAATTTTAATTAATATGTTTTATTACAAAACAGACATGTTTTGGGGTGAATTCTCTATCATTGTTCTACAACAATAAACAAGATAAATACACAAGAATATATATTGAATTTTTGAGGTTTCTTGCGTATTTATCTTGTTTATTGTTGTAGAACACTGATGGTGGGGAAAGCTCCCAGAAACATGCCTGTTTTGTAATAAAAAGTATTAATTAAAATTGTGGAAGATAATTTCATTTTGTTTCCTTAACACAGTAGGCTTATTGTAATTATTGCTTTATTATCTATAAATCTTATTTTAACTAAGTAGACATTATGTTTCTGTTTGTAAATAGTAAAAAAAAATTATCTCTCAAAATTTTCTTAAATGAATAGTGACAAAATTAAAACATAATTTTGTATATAATAAATTAAGAGTATTGCTTAACAAAATAAAGAACTATAATTTGATATTGAATTACATTTCTTTTTAAAAAAATTGTCTATTAATTCAGCGGAAGGTCTTCTGTGTTAGACTTTGTAGCAGATAATGTTTTGTGGTGTTTTCTTTCTAACAACTAAGTCTACTTGGATATGCAGTCATGGTGATATGATTTAATGGTGGAAGAATTAACTTTATGATTACAATTTTTGTATTTTAAAATATATTGACTAAACTTGAAATTTTGAAGTGTATATTCTTTTTCAGACTTTTTCAGTTTTTATGCGGAAGTAATGTTGTTTCTTTTTCATAGATAGATTTGTTCAGTGACATTCTTTTTGTATGAAAACAGTGTGCAAGTTTGTGTACTTTAATATAGCATTTCATTGATAATTTAGTATTTCTTGAATGATTATGTAGTGCAAAATGTCCAAATCTCTTCAAACAGTTATCACTCACAGTTAATAGAAGTGGAAACAAAACTAATAAAATTAATTCTGTTTTATTATCATCAGAGGTTTGTTTCACATAGGTTGTTTTTGTTACTTTTTCACATTATTTAGATCAGTTTTTTTAAAGAACAGTCATATTCAACATATTTTCAGTTTTCCTCAATATTCTTTTAAAAGTTGTACCCTCTCTTCATTAGCACAGTTAGTTTTCATACTACATGGATTAACATGTTACATTTGGAAGTTTTTATTTGAATTAGTACAATCATGTTAGGCTTCTGTTTACATGACATCTATCATTATGAACCACATCAACTTTACCAAGAAATGTTATGCTAATATTGTGATTTTCAATTTTATTACTTATTGAGAAATAAGTTAAACTTTTTGACTTTGTCATAAATTTTCTCAGATTTATTTAAATTTACTGAGTATATAATTTCTCAATTGTATGAAACATGAATTGATTATTACAGAGTTTCTGTCATTATATTTTATAAAAATATTTCATAAGTCAATTCTTGGTGGTTCTATGTTTCTTTCTTTCTAGCCAATGTCATCATTTGCTTAATTCTACTATTATATTTTCAGTTGAAATATTGGATTGTATTTCTTATTTCTGTTCAAAAATTTTGAGAAACAAATTTTTCTTGCAAATGTCGTACAAATGACATGTTTACTTTACTAGTATTAACTAGTTAACTAATGGTTTTGTCAGCTACGCATATCCTTGTACGTAGACATGTTTCAGAAGTCTACTATCCTATCCCCAACTATTTCCCAATACTTTTGGTGATAACCTGGATGCAAGAGGGTGGATGAATGTTGGAAAAATGTTTTCAGGCGTCACTTCAATTTCAAGTATTTTTTAATACAATTATTGGGTTATTTATTGCATATGGATAAATATTATTGCAGTAGCCTTCATTCATATCCCCTTATTATGGAAGGGATTAGAGATTGAGTATGAGATGATGCTTTTCTTGTTTGGTCTGGCTAGGGAATTCAAGGGTGCTAGATGCCTTTCCTGACACTTCCCCAATACGGGTGATACAACTGATGTAAGGGCGAAAGATGGTGAGCTACTGTAATGTTGGAATAAAATGCAGGGAAAAAGGGAAACCCTGAGAATGTGTGCTGCAAACGCGCTTCGTCTTCTACTTCAAGCTCTTATTGGAGCACCTGATATCTGAGCCACCTTCAGTGGTAGAAGGCGAGTGTGCTAACCACTACACCATAGTCATTTCTTTAGTATCTGAACATAATCTACCTGAAATCATTATTAAATCCAACCACTAGGAAATAGTGCCTCCTAACAAAAGATTTACAGAATAAATTGGAAAAATTTTAATTAAGTGTATCTTCACCATTTGTTTATTTGAGAACGAACAACAAAATTAAACACAAAGTGTGAAAGACTGCATTACATTTCGCTGATAGTTATATTAAGAATACAGTACATGTAAAAAAGAAAATCAATAAAAGATTGAATACACAATGTAGAAATGAGTATAAAAATAAAATTAACATAACTTAACAATGGCTTAATTTTTCTAGTGAAAGTATGTAAGTAATCATCTAATCTTATCTCCTGGGGAAGTCTATTCCAGTATAGCTTGAGTCTTGTACATGTAGAATAATAATAATGAGTTTAAAAGTAAAGACATAAAAGCCAACTCTTGTAATAATTTATCATAGCATAAATTATTCACAATATCTTTATATCGAAACATATTACAAATGATTGGACAGTTTTGTCATATAATGTATTTCTTAATAAGATCATATCATTAATGTCATGAAAAGAATTTACTGAACAGATATTAAACTTAGTTGAGATGGATTAATTATCATGACCAAAATATGACACTGTCAAATCGGGCAAAAGTTTATGCTGCACTGATTTTAGTTTTGCAATATCTTTTTGTAAATAAGATGACCACATTTGACTCCTGTATGTCATAATTGAGAGAACCAATGTTTTATATAGATAAATCACAATGTTTCCTTGAAGTTTAGAACTGTCTAAATACAAATTCTAAGGTTTTTCTAGCTGTAGATGTAACATATTTAATGTGTTCATTAAAGTATAAAGAACTATCAATCAAGATACCAAGGTCTTTGATACTATCAACATGATTAATCGGTGTACTATTGATAACATATTCAAAAATATACGGGTTATGATAGAATCTTCACTTGTTAATATTTAAATCTAGACCATTGTCTTTACACCATTTACTTACTAAATATAATTCACTCTGTAAATCAATCTTACATCATCAGCATCAATAAAGATTAATTTTGTATGATCGACAATCAGTAAAATATTAGAATATTGAATGACGTTAGGCAAATTGTTAATAAAAATGATAAAAAAACAAGAGACCCATAGGGTACGCCAGAAGTCACATCTATAGGTACTGATTCAATATCTTTGATTTTTACAACCTTTTTTTCTGTTAGTTAGGTAGGATTTGATCCCAAGATGTAATTTACTGTGTATACTGAAATTGTGTAATTTATCTAATAAATGAGATTGATTACCTAAGACAAAAGCTTTTTTTAAAATTTAAGTACCATCATCAGTTTGTATTCTCATCAAAGATATATTGTTTTGAGAAAACCAATTTATGTACATTAAATTCTGGAGTCTCCCTTTTGGGATGATAAACTTTGAATTGATTAAAAAGTAATTTTAGAGTTAAATGTTAGCTAAGAATTTTGACCTGGTAGTTTGGAAGTGGTTCAACGCTTGTTCAAGAATAGGCTGTACTATTCATCTATTCAAAAAGAGTGTTAAATTTCAAAGTTTTCTTGTAAAGCATTCTGATTCAAAATTCATCCACTTGCTAACCGACAGAGGACCAGATGCTCAAGAGCAAGACTGTGCCCTTCTTTTCCCCTTGAGACTTCATTTAATTGTCTCTCTTGTGTAGCTCTACTCATAGTTTATATTTAAAATGTGTTTGCAGTGATCTTATCTTAATGTTTTTAGCAAATGTTGATAATAAGTAATATTTTATAAATCAACATTACCTTTCAATTAGCACTTGTTAAACATGCTCAGTTATTCACAAACTCAAATTATAGAATGCAAAAGGTATTTTCTCCTAATTTCACTATGATGATGTTAACATGTACTGTTCAATATATATTTCTTCCGTGTACCTGCATGTGGGAAAGATAGGTGATACCTTTCAATCAGATGAAAATGATTGATAGGTGATACCTTTCAATCAGATGAGCTGGGAATCGTACCCAAGACCTGCATTGATCACGGGTATTAACCACTACACCACCCAGTCACCTTCCACAACTGTACACCATTTCCATCCAGACCTAACCCCAGAAAACCTGAGATACATTCCCATACTGCAGAGAAGTGAACCGCCTGGTGAGTTCTGGGTTCAATTCCTCGCTCGTCGACATTTTCATCTGACCGAAAGTTATCTAGTGTACTGTTTAGTTGTTTCCTATCATTGAATGCACTTGCTAAGTTGTTATTTCTTTTTCAACATTATGAGTCTATTTGTACCTTGGATACATTTTTTATTTTAAATTTATTATACATTAGATCCTTGATCTTTCATTCAGATTTATCATTTTCTGCATTAATCTCACTTTCTAAAGCAACTCCACTCATTATCCTACTTGAATCATTTAAATAATTAAAGTGAATGGTGTGTTTTTTGCATTCATTTTGTTGCATAAAAGCAACTGTCAGTAACTAACGAGAGGAACATACTCATAGTGGGTCACAATTTTACTCATCTTTTGCAAGAATGGAGTATATACCCTGATATATTAGATGTCACTTCTAAATGATGCGTATTCCAAATATTCACTTTAGATTGTACCATTATGTGGAATGGAAATGTTTTCTTTGTGATACTGTTCAGAGAAATCATAATTTTTAATAATATTCTACGTTGTTTTAGCCAGATTTATTTTAGAATTGCTTTCCATAACTTCAGCTACTTAGACCACCTTACTTAAAGAAAATACTTAAAGTTACATAAATTGTTACATATATAGTTGTAAATTTACAAAACTTTGAATGGTTTGATTTGGAGTTTGAAAGCCAGTATAAAAACCATACATATAATTCAGGACAATACAACTTTTTATGAGCATCCTAATTTGAGATTTACTTATCAAATCATCCTTTATTCACACACAATATCATAGTAATCGAATTCAATTTGAGTGTCACTGAGATCGAGGTCCTTTATACACTACTCAATTTTAGATACAAACTTCATACACTTATTAAATTCCACATAATTTTGCTACTTCCTTTTTTTATACTTAAATTATCATTTGTTTGTGGGATCACTCGAAAAATGGTTCATTCACATTGTATACAATTCATTCACGTATATTTCTAGGAACTTCTTTCCACTTCTCCACCTATTGCTGAAGAATTTGCCTTCTAATCAAATTTTTATTAATTAGGTAATGTGAAATGAAATTTATTTGTCTTATCTCTATTTCTCAGCATAGCTTGTACAGTTTTTCAGTGAATTCAGTTAGGTTTGCTTCATTTTATAAGCTGCAAAATCTTGAGTTATGTTGTAAGTAACTTCTCAGCTCATAACAACTAAGCATGCTTCATGTTTAGTAATATTAATCTCTTTCTTTTATGAAATGTTTCCAACCTAAAAGATAATGCCAGATTTGGAGCTATCCTTTGTGGTTCTTTCTACGTAATGGGTGCAACAGTAATCTGCCACAGACACTTCCTGAAAGGTGTGTATGTATCTCTGTCTTCAGGACGTGAGCAAATCTTGAGAAGTTGCTGTCTCTTTTAAACCTGGGAGTAAGATGGGATTGGCTAGCCTGCAGCTGGTGTGTAATTGAGGTCCTCAGGGCTCTTTGTGTTCTGGTGTTGACTGAATGCCATCGTGTGGTGGTGCCAGCAGGTGGTAACTCATAGTGGCTCGATCCGCACTCGCACCGAGTCAATGGAACGCCTGCAGGAGCGACAAAGTGGCTCAGGAGGTTCAACCGGAGGCAGCCGAGCAGTGGAGAATACCTACAGCTTCGTGTAGCTTGTCTGCAACACGCCATCTGCCACCAATCAAATGTAAATTGTCCATTTTCTGTTCATTTGATGTCTAACTAGGACTGCTTGTGAATTTGAGAAAAGTGTCAAATTTGGATTTCTTTCTTCCTATGTTATGCCTTATTTTATGGTTCCAATGAAAAATGAAAAGCAAACATTTTCAGAAGTATATTGCAATTGTGGAAAGTGTCAAATGATATTGCTTGTTGCTGATTGTCAGAAAATTGAATTGTGAATGCTTTAAATATTTTACCATATCTTATTTATTAGCATGCGTGTTTTGAAGTTCAAGAAAAACAAGACCAGTTATGTTTCATTGAGATTAAACTAGATTAAATGCAATGTTAAAGTATTCAGTTTGTTTTGAATTTTCAGATAGGTTACATTTTTTCATTATCGTCTTAAAACACTCCAAAACTTTATTTATTATTTTATCACTGTATTTAGTTTGTCACTTCCTAATGCAAACTTTGAAAATAAAGGATTTAGTCGACTCCCCTTAAGATTTTCTCCTGAATTTTGTCTCATCTTTTCTACTTACATGACAATTGTCTTCTAAACTTATCATCAAGTTATGTACTTGAAAATTATTATTTTTAATTTTATTTTATGTAGGAAACAGACTTTGAATTCTAAATTTTGCAATTAAATTTGTTCTTGTATTCAAAATAAGACTTTGCAATTATCATAATTTTCTCTGATTTATGACACAAATTTCAAAAACGTTCCTCCCAGTGGAACCTTGTTGAATCCAAAGTAATGGGGACCAGAAGTGGAAGAGATCAATGAGAAGTATTTATGCTGAATTATAAGAAAATAATAACCCCACAATTATGTTAAAGGATTCGGAGGATTCTTACATCAACTGTAATATTCTTGCAATGATAGCTTTGTTCACTCTCTCCCAAGGCTTTAATTACTTGTGACTCACAATTTGTCAGAAGTAATTTGTACTATCCTTGGTAGGGTTGGAGTTTTGATCTGTCTCTTATCATTAACCTTCTTTTCCTGCTCCTTGGCAACATCAATGTAGTTTTGTCCTTAATAAATTATACATCTCGATATTGGTGTTGTCTTCTAGAACAAGGCTTTCGTGTTCATTACTCATTTTCCAAGTCTATTATGTAGTAGTAATGTTAATGCTGTCATTTTTTACTTTTGAGTGGGGTTTAAGTCATTGCCAATGCTGTATTTTTGCCTTGCCCATCTTCCATTAAAAATGAATTGCAGTGAGGTCTGGATTTACAAGATTTTTTTAAAAAATCTTGTCAAAGAACACTCTCTTTGTGTAATTGGATTTTTTCCCCCATCTTTTCAAATGTGGAAATATTGCTTGGATTGTTTTCTGTGTTCTCATTGTTACAATCTGGAATTCATTGATAATTAAATTTCTCCATCGTTCATGAACTGTGAGGTTTCCCTTTTGTCATCCATTTGATTTTATTGCTCACAAACCAAAACCCATGCCATTGTGAATGCTATCTCCTCCGTACCATAACATTTAAAGAGAATAACATAATTTATATCAAAATGTGGAATATTTATTGGAGAGAAGAATTTTCTTTACAGTGTGTGGCATTATATTTTAGTTCATTGATTTGTCAGTAATGTTATTTTAGGTGGGAATTGGGTGTTATTTTGGAATGTTGTTTCGTATCTCTTTTACTACTTACCCTTTTTATTTCAATATTTTTAAGTAAAATTTTTTGTGAAATCTCTTTGAGTAGTAATTTGTAATTGGGATGTATTGTTTTGTAATGAAGTTGATGTAAAGATCATTGGACAATACCTATTTGTGGGGAATTTTATTCAATTGAAAAGAATTCCAGAATTGAAGGAATTTAATGACTGCATTTAGTTGAGCTTCTTAATAAAATAAGATTATTGGCTACTAGCATCTTATTTGACACTATTCATTCATGTGGTGTTCATTTTCTTCATTTTCTGTGTCTTTTTGCATCTCTGTCTAAATGTTTGGGCTGTTGCCTGAGCTTCGTCATCAGTATTTCTCATCATTTATTTAGTGCATTATCCAAAATAGAAGAAATTGAATGTATTCAGATAACTTCTGTTTTATATGAAAATATTTATGAGCATAGTTGTCACACTTTCGAAGTAAAAGAGAGTGTGATTCTATTGCAGTGCATGAAAATGGGATTCCAAATGTACAATATTGCCTTAAAAATAGTTATCAAGAAACGTACTATGATGACCAATTGATATATAAATTTTAAATGTGATGTATGCATCATTGCGTAATTATATGAACAATTCATCGACTTACTTTCAATGTTGAATTTCACATTCATATACAAAGATAGCTAAATCTGTTTTTGATGGATAAAATTTGAATGTTATTTCTGGTTTTAATTATAAAACTAATACAAATCTTCAGATTCATATTTGTGGATGGTTTCTTGAACATGAATTTCTCTAAAATTAGAAGTTGTTGATTTGTAAAATTTGGACTAAGTAGCTTTACTTCATAATTTCAGTTCTGTCTGCAGATTTCGTTCCGATTTCGTTTTTATGCATAGTTTTATAATGTCATCGTAGTTGAGTTACATGACACTTACTGAAACAGTTATGATACATGGGGGTTAGTAGAAAAAAAGTTTGTCCAAAAAGAGTTTGGTTGCTCTTGATGAAGTTGTTGATATTGATGTTACGCTGTTGGAATAAATCTTAATCATTCGAGATTACACATTTATTTCAAATTTTTATTGTAAATAAATCTATTATTCATTCACTAGAAATCTATTGTTGATCAGCAGAAATATTGTCAACATTCTTTATGAATAATTTTAATTACTCTGCATATGAATTTAAGCGACTGTAAAATCTTCATTTTTTATTTGGATATGTCTTTGTTCATTTAGCAATAACTTCAGGTTTAAAGAAGATGTGTAAGGCAAGCCAAGAATAATTTTTTCTAATTACTGGGAGAAATCAGGAACATTTTTTAGTCACATTTGCCTGTATACTTATTTTTTGTTCAGTTACAGAATAATGATTGTTGCATTATTGCTTGCTGTGTGTATGACATTGCATTTTGATTTGTGTTCATCTACAACTTTCAAATAGCTTAGTACCCTCAATACTTCCAAACTCATTTTTGCACAATTTTTTTTATGTTTGATTTGGTGCTTGCATTAGTTTTGCAGGAAAGTATTTGTTTTAGTTATATCTATATTCAATGTCTTCAGACATTCCACTGAGTTATTATTTTCAACTCAACGCTTTGCTATTTCTGTGTAAGCATGTCATTGCTACATTGCAGTTTTTAAATTTTCTCTATGACATTGGTTTATTATTAAATATCTTTTTAAGGAGGTTCATACAGCAAAAACATGAAATCAAATAAAAGAGGAAAGAAAATTTATGTAAAGGAAAAATGGAAACATATTTAAAATGATTTTAAGTTTTGAAAGAGTTTATGAAAAGTTGTTTGTGCAAATGTAGAAAAAGTGATATCCTAATACAACAGATATACTTTTACATTTTCATAAAGTCTTTGAAATGACAAAATAAATTCAAATTTGGCATTTTTTTATGTGCAATATCCAAGGAGTTGTTAAGAATTGTAACACTTCTAAAATCAATTTTTTTATCAAAGAAATCATGAATAAAGTAATACTATATTTTCAAATATAATCTTAATTTATTTTTTCAACTATACAACTTACTTTTAGTATTAGTTTGGTCAAAACATTGTGCTAAGAACTTCCTTAACTGGTAGGTCCTGATTCTGAAAGACTATTTGGTTAGTTACTAAGTCTCTTGATAGGTGATAGGATCACAAAAATTCACACCCTGAACTGATAAATTAACAATTTCTGGAAAAATTAAATATTTGCTTTTTTATTTGGTGAGACATTGTCAGTATATTCTTTTTTCTTTAGGTGTAGTGTGTATATATACATACACATATAATGTAATAATATCATCTTTTCAATTGTTTTTCCATCCCGCTCTTGTAAGGTATGATACTCTTGCCTGTTTCCATCTTTGACTAAAAGAGATGCTGTAGTGTTGATCAGTGACAAGAAATTTGCATTACTGATTTCTGTACTAATTTAGTTTTTCCAAAGTCCTGATTTGACATTTCATTTCTCTTCATTTAAGAAATCTTTCTTAAGTTACAAAAGGTCAAAACAATATTCTGGGAAACTAGTAAAAAGAGAGTTACATGTCATGAAATAACAGTAAATTTACTTGTCAGATTTCATGGGTGTTTTTCATGCTGTCATCTGAAGAGAGTAATAAAATGAAAGTTCTTTGTAATTTGTATTAATAGACTGATCAATTTCGGGATGCTGGTGAGAATAATGCATGATGTATGTAGGATGATTGAGTTGTAAAATACTTTTTCTCTGTACTTTCTTTAATCATCTTCTCTTCCTTACAAAGAAAGAGCCTAAGGAGGGGAGAAAATAGCTGGAAGAATAACAAATCATTTATAAAATTTAGTATTATATCAAAGTTCAGTATTATAAAGAAATGCTAATTTGATATGTGCTTGAAAGCTATATTTATTACAGTAATTGATATCAATTATTAATGCACTTATATGATGTACGTTGTCTTTTCATTTTCTCCTTGAGAATCACTCAAATTTTGCTGGTACTCATGGCAATTTAGTTTTGAAACAGAATATGTAAAATAAGTACACTTATTTATTGTTATTAACATAATCAATTTTTTTTCCACATTAGTATTACATTATAATATGCTACGGTTCCATAAAAAAGGGCATAATATTGTTGTTGGCAGAAGGACCCATTTGTGTTTCAAGTTTAACATTCAGAATAATTAATGTTCTAAGAATGAGTTCGCCTCTGGTTTCTTTTTTGAAATGTCATACAGAAGAGAACGGAGAAAACAATTTTGAATAAACGATAAATTAAGTAATTATTTTATTTAAAATACAGAAATGTCCTATTTATCTTTCTGTATGCAATATTATTTTAAAATTATCTTTATTTTCATGAATCATTTTGAAAACAAAGTTACTAATAAATTTATGTTCATGCATTACAGGAATCAATTCAATACTCTTGAGTCAACTTGCACAATACCTCATTCAGACATCCATTAATGATGTGCACAAACGTCTAGGAATGCTTGGTAGGCTAATGATTATTTTCTGTTGTAATATATAAAGTAGGCAAGATAACAATTATATCTGATGAAGAATATCAGACAAGTCATTTGATCTCCCTCTGTGAGGCATGAATGTGAAACAGGTGTATTTCCCAATATGGTTCCAGTACATTAATAATAAGCATAGAAATGCATTCAGTATTATTGCAACATTATTAGTTGTGTACATATTATGTAATTATTGTTAAAGAATAGAAGTATGAAAGTTGTGCAAACTCTAATACTTATTTACTTGCCATTGAATTGTGAACGGAGTGAATGTGCAGATATTGCTTGTTTCCAAAATTTTGTGATGCTTACTTGAGAATCAGTGTTATTCTGTGTGTTCCTCATTAATGAAGGTGCATTCGGTATTTATTTGTTTTGATTGCATGTTTGTGTAGCTAGTATTTTTTAGTTTCTAAATATGTAAACTTTTGAGTTGGTTATGGAAAGCATGCACTTTTGTGAATGCTTAATTATGACATACAATGTTGTGTTGATACTCTGTCTAAAAATTTTATTTTTTTCTTATTTTTATTTCGGTGTGTTGTGAGCATTCATTGTGTTAAATAGTACAAGGTTTTCTTGACCACATTATAAAAAATGTTTCATACACATGTATTGAGATTATTGTTATACCATTAGAAAGGGAAATGTGTGTTTGTTGATTGTGTGTGGGAGATCATATGATTCAGATGTATGATCCATGTACGTACAGTGTACGAGACATTGTTTACAACATTGACATGTTGGAATAACAACGTAATTGTTCCAATATTAGTGTTATAGCGGTAAAATGCAACTGTTAAACGAACAGCTTTTTATATAATTATAATATTGTGTATGTGCACTACACAATAATGTGTTTGTCTACTATTTATACGTAATAGACATTCACCCTTTTGAAAAGAAAATCATTAAAACGATGCTTATCTTGTATTGTACAATATTGATATATTCTAGTCCCTAAAATGTGTAAATGTTTCAATTGTTTTTAACACTGACACTCCAGTGTTAAGTTATTTAAAGATATTCTTGTTATGTTGTACATGACTGACTTGTAAATTTTTTTTATTATAATGAATTTCATTGGCTAAGAGAGTAAAATACCTTTAAAATAACATGACAAATAAAGTATATTTTGTTCTGTTGTATAAATTTGTATATTGTTGCCATAACTGCACATTTTTCAGAGTAATATTGTATGAATTCAAATTGTGCAATATTTGCATTGTAGTACGTACACATTATCCAGAGTTATGCGTGTTTAATTACATTAAGTTTCCTGGAAAATTGTCTGTGATTTTTTGTCAGAAGTCCCTTACATCAGAAAACAGAACTATTTCTTGGTTTGAAGAAACATTTCTTTCTTTCAAGATTGTTGCTGATATTTTTACTGAAACTAGAGAGAACCTTGTGGTTCACGTATTATGTATCTAAACTACAATAAATTGTAAATATGCATTTTAATGTTTTGTGTTTATTTTAATTAATTGAGCTGAATGGGATATACAGTACCTTTTGAAGCCAAATATATCTAAAGGAGTTCACAATCAATAACTGAATAAATTAATAGCACTGGAATATCATTTCATACCTGTAAATTAAGAAACTTGAATACTATTTACATATATTACAAATCTTATGTTACATTGGTGCACATTCAGAAAGAGAGAAAAATAGAGGCCTCCTATACAAACTGGTTTAAAAAAATGAACATACGCTAAGTGTGGTTAGCAAAGCTATTTTGTTTGCAACTGGAACAGAAAATAACGAACAAAATCACAGAACAAAACAGGTACCAAAGCCAAGAATTTTGGAACAGACCCATCCCTAACTTTTTACTTAGTTCTCACAAGAAACTTACCATCCAACAAGAATTTTGTATCACATTAGGAATACAGATGGACTAATATTTTCTTTCTTCTTGAATCCTATGAAATTGAAAATTACCATACGTGGAAAATATTGTCCAGAAAATTCACTTACAGTTCCTTCCCGAGAATTAAGTTTTGATGTATTCCAAACTAGAATGTAATTGGAGAAAATCAAGGTTACTTAACTATTACTCTATTATGAAAATAAATCCATAGACTATAGCAAATATACTGACTTGACTAGTTATGATACATATTGTTGTATCTTTACAATAGAATTACTTTCACATATGAAAAATACAAACAGATATTAAGAAATATTTTTTCTAAGATTGTTCAAAATGTTTCTTTGTACTTATTGCAGTGGTGGCAGGTTAGGTACAAAAATATCCTAACTGAAGTTAAGCTATTGAAATTAATTCACCCAAGAATATAACTTTTTTATTGTTATAAGGAATAATTATTATTATTTATTGCAAAATGTGTGTTGAACTACTGAATTTCTAGTCACAATAGAGCTATGCAGCCATTTAACATTAATATATATCTGTACAGTGGGTTGCATACATATTACAACTACAAAAATATTCAATAAGTAGGCTTAAAAACTAATTTCTTCTTCCCCATTTTTGTCACTGTGTATCCTGTATGTTACCTAACTTAACAAAATATATACTAAAACCTTGTCAGATAATTTTTTAAAATTGCGTAAATCAGATTAGGGTTTTTCTTGAGTGGTAAGCACTCTTTTTTGTTATTTTTTTCAGTGGGGGTGCAGTTTTGTTCAATCCCTCACAGCCTTGGGACCCTCTGATTAGAATGCATGGAATGGTTCCTTGTTTCTAGATATTAAATTGGTTCACTGTCTTCCTTGTGGTCATACACAGTTTTTATCTGCTTTTTTGACAAATTATTTACTTGTTAAAACTGGACTTGCATAGAAATTTTGAAGCAAACACTTTTTTGTTTTTGTTTTACTCGATCAATTCTGGAACAGAGGTTTAATGAACCAAGAACCTGAACCAACCCACCCCTAAGAATAGAAGAAAATCATGAAGAAGCATTGAATGTAGTGAAAAAAATCTGAAGAAAATGCAAGAGAAGATCAACTGCTCTGTCTCCAAGTAAGAAATTGTCACACCATGTGTGGTAATTGAATGGGGAGATTGGATGATTGACATATTTAACATTGGTTAATGTAAAAGCAGCATCTTTTCTTGAAGTCTACAAGTAAGAAAAATCTGATGAGACGAGAAGTTTTGGTATGTTTTATTAATTTTATTTTTCCAGATAATTAAAATTTTGGACATAATTATAGAATTTTATTCACAGAAAGAATACCTTTTCCCCTGCTCAGTGAAATTTGTTGATTTTCTTCCATTACCAATATTTAATATGTTTATGACTTTATTTGTTTAGATATTGTTTACAATATTTCTAATCTCATCTTTCCTTTATTTCAATTATGAAGACGTTTTGGAGTAGTCATTTTACCTTCAAACCAAAATGGCTAGCATCTGCAGTGTATTTATTTTGATTGTATAATACATGTTAATAATAGAATTTATTTAATAAAACTTTTGCTTTCTTAGCTCAAGAATCTGAGAACCATGCAATTGATTCCTTTCAGAGTAAATTTTCCCACTGATTGTTAAGAGAGTTACATTCAAAAATAGAACACTGCTTACAGTGCCATCTTAAAAGCAGCTCGTGTGTGATTTTGAGTTATGTGAACTATTTATGAACGTAATTGAATTTTTAGTTGTTTAATTCCTAATTTACTTCTATGTTAAAACTTACTAAAAAATATAAGTTGTATCTGAAAAAGCCAATAAAAGAATTGACAACTTTAATTTAATGTCACCTTCATGGCTTCTCAATAAGTACGAGGTGGGGATATTTGTTTCTGGCATAGTTGTTCATGCAGATATTTGAGACGTAAAAGCCGGAATAAAAGAGGCATGTCAAAATTCAAGAGTGTTGTATAGGCGTAATCAATACTTATTCAGTGGCTTGCAACTGAAATCTTTAGAAGTCTTAGAAGCTAAAAGAACTTTCTGATTCAGATTCATATTGTGACAAATGTTCCCTAAGAGTATAAGTTTGACTACAGATATACGTAACAATGGTATGAGTGATGTTTACTTCTATGTTAAAAATTCATAAGAAAAAATTGGTTTCTTTCCAAATTTGAAGGTGAAGAGAAGTTAGATTTGCTAGGCACGTTCAGAAGAAAACTTAGGATAGACTGGCAAAAGAATAATACAAGGGTAAACATTTAAGTGGCCCTCAAAAGAAGTCATCGCAACAATCGAAGAGCATTGCCATCAATGAAAAATAATGTACTTATGTTAAACACTTCTTTGTAGCTCCAAAAATAAACATGTGACTGGTTTCCGACTGTCCTTAAGTTTTGTCTCTCTATCATCAGCCTCAAGTATACCTATAATAGGGATATTTGAACCACATAGTAAATTACCCACTGAACAACATTACTCAATGAAAAGTAATTTTTACACTATAAAACAAAGTAAAATTGGAATTCGTTTTAATTATTAGAGAAAAGACGAAACTTTCTTTTGAAAATGGTTTTATCAAAACCTACAATAAGTAAAAGTAATTACAAAGAATTAGTTAAAGAAAGTGGCTCATGTATCCCCACATTTTCCTATCCTAGATGTTTTGAGTTGACTGTGAACTACTTTTTTTGCTTCATGTATTTTAATGACAAAACGTGCAAAGGAGAAAACATGTAAGTTGTGTCCCTGGAATTGTCCCATTTTTATTCAAATATATAGCATTTATCAGTTTTGTGGCCCATATTTTCTCAATAAAAATCGAAATGATTTACATTGCTTGCACCATGAACTTCCTGTTTTGGAAGAACATCTTCATTCCCAGAAAAATACATGGATACAATGAGATGGAGACACATTTTGTTATGAAATCATAAAGTTGTGGCACCTAAAAATTAGTAATTTGGCAGGTTTAGCGGATAAAATTTTGAAGAACCATTTTCAGATTTCATAGTACCAATAGTGATCAAATGATAAAATAGTTCAATTTTCAGTTACATTTACATTTTAAACATGGGAGTAGTCAGGGTGTCCTCCCCTTCTTTTTTGCTGTCAGGTGTGCCGCAAAATGTAATCATAGTTATTTCCTCTGTGCAAAGCTTTATGTGGTGGTATTTTTCATATTGGTCTAATGGCACTAGTACCAGCTTTAATGGACTTATGTCTCACATGAAAGCTGCAATAAGCTGTCTATCAAGAGGTTTGTTTCTATCTCCTCAATAAGATTTATCTAAAATGGGACGACATCATCGCTAAAGAAGTTTAATAACATTATTTTCACAAGATTAGCATAAAGGTGACAAAAAATAAGCATCATGCATATGGAGGTTCTTGTATTTACCTAAAACTTAACGTAGAATCCAGGTAACACAGATTTTAACCACTTGTTTAAGGACTTAGACTTTGAGTGTACTATAGTTGAAATCCTCGTTTTAAAGATATTTATTTTAAATATTTACAGAGCACCTGATGGAAATCTTAAAACCTTCAGAAAAAAAGAAGAAAAAAAAAAGGAAACTTCTTAACAAACTGACAAAACATAAGAACCATTTTATCATTATTTGTGGAGATCTGAACATTGACTTTTTACAAACAAACATCATCATCATTGAACATAAATGAGAAAAGTTCATCCACCTAATGAAATCATTTAATTCGGAAACTATAATAAACAAACCCACAAGAATAACAAATAGCACTCAACAATAATTGACAGGAGCAAACACATTTATCTCGCCTCAACATATGACTTCTTGCATAACGGATAGATCCTCTCACTTAAAACATACTAACTCCCAAAAGCTCCCCCTAGTAACTAACAGAAGAATATTTAACTCCACAAATTTAAATACACTTCTAACATCTAAATAATGAAATGTGGACTCAGGTTTATAAAACCTCTAATGTAGATAGCAAGTACAACAAATTCTTCAACCAGTTATTAAATTATTTTGACATATCCCATCCATATAAGCGGCAAACATAAAAACTACAAAGTAAAAAACATTGGCTGACTAAAGGAATCAAAACATTATGTGAACAGAAGAGAAGACTCCATATGTTAACTAAACAACCATCATGCCCCATTCAACTCAAAACACATTACAAACAATACACAGTAGTGCTTAAGAAAGTAATAATTAAAGCCAAACAAATGATGAATGACAAATACATAGAGAAATCTACCAACAAAATGAAAGCTATGTGGAATATTGTTCAGCAAACCATTATGCAAGTCGCCCAGAAACAACACACAGAATTGATACGAGACAATAACAAAATAGCTGACCCCATTGAAGTTGCTAATATACTCTACCAGCATTTCACAGGCATAGCCAACTAACTACAAAATAAGCAAAATACAACCACACTAAAGCTATACCACTACCAAATGATATTCATGTAACATCAACAATGTATATCAGGGAAACTAATGAGGAAGAAATCGTTCAGATAATTAGTAAAATGAAAAACAAAACATCCTTGGGAATTGATGATATACGACACAGTCATTAAAAAAATACATAATCAAACCACTTACTCACTTGTATAACTACTTCTCAACCCAAGGTATCTTCCCATAAATTTTTAAAGCTGCTATCATAAAACCTTCACAAAAAAGGGAGACAAACAATGTAACTATAGGCTAATATCACTTCTCACAGGTTACTCTAAAATACTAGAAAAACTATTTAATAACAGATTAAAAAGCTTCTTAACATGTAACAAAGTTACTATAGACTCCCAACATGGATATAAAGAAAAAAGATACACTCAAACTGTTATATTTGCTTTCCTCAATGAAATTTTGATTGCACTAGAGCACAAAGAAATCCCTGTTGGATTATTCTTAGATCTCACAAGTGCTTTTGATATAATTAATCATGAAAACTAGAAAATTATGGAATTAAGGGAATAGGATAGGGACTAAAGTCATATTTATCTGAAAGACAGCAAATAGTACAAGTATCCTACCAACATGAAAATCAAATAAAACATCTCAGTCCATGCATGTCACTCACAGAATTCCACAGGGTTCCACCCTGGGACCACTACTATTTCTTCTATATATTAATGACATCCCATCCATCATCAAAAACCACAACATTGTACATTTTGCTGATGACACAAACATCTTATTCCATGCCAAAACTGCTGAAAACTTACTTAACATTACCAAATCCACTATCACCACCCTAATCCAATGGTTCCAACGAAATAAACTCATAATAAACACTGAGAAAACTTGCATAGTTTCTTTCCATAATCCTCATTCATCTAAACAGCACATATTTAACATTGAATATAATGGTAACCACCCCATCTTTAAACAAACAACGCAGTTTCTGGGACTTACTCTATAAGATAACATGAAATGGATCTGTCACCAAGAAACACTGAATATGAAACTCAGCACAATAAACTATGCCATCAGAGTTCTAACAGCAAATTGCACGACAGATACCCTTTGAACAGTATACTATACAAATGTCCATTCCATTCTAAAATGTGGTATAATATTTTGAGGACAAGCAACAGAAAAAAAACAAACTTGTAGTTTACAGAAGAGAATAATACGAACAATTACCAACACTAATAAACATTCTTCATGTAAACCATTATTTGAAAAGTTGAAAATACTTCCACTGCCATGCATGAACATTTTTGGAACTTTGAACTTTGTAAAAAAGGATCTACTAGACAAAGGACCACTCACAGATTTAATTCCATTGTTCATGTTCACAACATTAGACAGGCCAGAAATATCCATCAATAACAGATAACATCCACTCTTGGCCAAAAGAGCACTAATAATGCAGGTATACAGCTTTACAATGCGTTACCACTTAACCTTAAAAACATCAATACACTGAACCGATTCAAAACAAACTCAATTCTTACAACAGAAACACTACTAGCGTACAAGAATTCCCCAATGGCAGTAACAAATCGCGAGCCATATTATAACTAACATACCCCTAACATACTAACATAAACGGTGGCGGAGAGAAGAAAATAGTGCGGAACATTATTTATTTATAACTACCGTAAATATGAAGAGCGAGGAATACGACTTATATTTTCGGAACCGTAATAATATTTGTAGTATTATGACATTAATCATTTTTTCGAACCCTCTTTGGACCACAAGGCGAAATTTGGCCTAAATAAATATTAATATTCTGTAATAGTAGAAAATAGGGTAAACCGGGGTAAGGGTTTGCATTTTTGACCCCTTTTTTTCGCTAGCTTGGGGTTCTTTGAATCGTCCACATAAATGGATAGAGTTGTAGCTCAATATCTCCTCTACCTTTGGTAAAAACGTGAATTTTTAATAAATACATTAAGATTCTAAATTTTTTATTTTTTCAAAAAATGTTTTTGCGGTGCGGGGCAAAAATTCGCACTGCGAACTTATCTCTCTTTCTTGCAAATATAAAATATGAAGATACAAATTTTCCAGTGGCACTCATAGCAAAGACAACAGTTATCCAAGTTCTGCGAACACAGACTTGCCAACCTCATTTTTTCCAGTTGGAGCAATGAGCTTGGGAATTTTATTGGGAACCGTTTGATCCCGTTTTGTCCATGTTAAATATTCTATGTGGTGGAAACTTGTATTTAAAGAGTATTTGTTCCAAATTCTTGTAAGGATTTCTTCACAAAACAAACGCCGTTTATATAATCTTTCAAAACGCTATAACCAACCACCCGAATTCCATAATTATTTTCGTAAATATAAGACTATTCTTCAAAAAGTAGTCTATGCAACTAAAGTTATGCAAAACGACGGGCATATACTAAAATCGAACAACCGGATGAAAGCCATGTGGAATATTGTTAACAATTACACGTCAACTTCTGAAAATCACGAAGAAAATGTTTCTTTATTCTATGTTCTAATTCTATGTTCACTTCCCAAACTAACGCCAGTGAAGTCATGAGAATCATCAGCTCATTAAAAAACAAATTTTCAACAGGCATAGATGATATCCCTGAGTTTATTGTTAAATTTTCGTCCCACGCTATATTAAATCCACTCATAAATATTTTTAATAGTTCTTTATCGGAAGGGGTGTTTCCTAAAATATTTAAGAGAGCTAAAGTGAAACCTATACACAAGAAAGGAAACAGACTTAATATTGGAAATTACCGACCAATATCTCTACTACCCACTTTCTCAAAAATCCTAGAAATGTTATTCTATAAGTGTCTTCTAGATTTTTTATCAAAA
>NNCF01132717.1:21173-62429 GCA_002313205.1 Laupala kohalensis | reverse complement strand
GGGGGGGGGGGAGCACTGATGTTCTGAATGCATGAAAATTTTACTTTAAGTTGCATAGAATTCTATAATAAAGTATTGACGCATCCTGCTATGGTTAACCATCAGGGTTTGGATAAGGCAGAGGTCTTCAATTAATTGGCCCCAGGGCTGGCTGGTTTAAATTGTGGATTACACCAGTTCTCGCCAACCGATAGTCAGTGGACCATACCATCGAGTCTGGTGTTGAAGATCCACATCCTTAACAAGATACAAATAACACCACCTTAAGATTTTGTTGCACCAATTGAATAAATATGTTGGACCAAAGATTACATATTTACGATGTTGCCATATTTAAAAATCAGCTTTTGTCGATCCATTCAATAGGTGCTTGTCATATATTTAAAAATTGTATAACTGAGGACATTTTTTAATAAACGTTGCTTTAAGAAAATCACAGTGAAATTTAAAACTATAAATTTAGTGATACGTAAGGTCTGAAAGGTTGGCAACTGTGGGCTTAATCTTCATGGTTTAAGAAAACTTTTTTTAGCGGAAAATTATTGTGTATTGTTTACAAATTTATCAATTTTTGAAGCTGAAATACAACAGTTTGTGAATAACTGTTTATTGTTAGATCAGTATCTCTTTTCTGTTGCAGTATTATAAAAACTACTATTCACTCTGAAATATTTTTTTAATCAGCATAGTTCATAGTACTTTGCTGCTGGCTGTTAGGTCAAGGTTTGAATCCTAATGAGGTCATTTGATTATTACTCCAGACTGACTTCAATGTCCAAATTGATATGCAGATCAGCTTGCATTCAAATGCTTACCTGTTTATTGCAGGGTCAAAGTGGCTGAAGTGTGATGCAGGCCACATCTCATGTCAAAGCTATGAAATAGTAGAGCTCTACCCTCTGTGAACAGTATGGTCATAATAAATTATTGTAATAATTCGTCAGCCACATACTCCACTTACTTATTTAAACACAAACTAGTTTCGGAAGCTGTTGCTTCCATCTTCAGCATCTGCTGACTGCTGATCAAACAGTCCTCTGGTCATGGGTGGGTGGATGAATTTTGAAATCATATTATTTTCAAATGGAACTTCGAAATTTTACAATCTGTCCTTGAATAACTGAATGAACACTTGTTTCGAAACCAAGAGTTCAAAATGCCCACCAATGTTCTTTAACAATCTTACATTTTCATCAATTTTGTGTGTTTCATCCCAAAAATGTGCAGCTACTGCTGACTTCGATTTCTCCAAATTTGATGTGCTGGAAATGTTCCTTTTTCTAATTTCTAATTTTTTTGTTTGTCCACTATGGACATACATTGTGTTGTTGTCTGATTGACATTAAACTGTAATTATTTGAGTTTAGATCGATAAGTACATAGAAACCTGAAATAGTCTCTTACTGCTAGTATAGCAGTAATATTCAAATATGCATCTAAAATTCTCAAATTATGTTCTTCTCTTCAGTGTATTCTTTAAAATATGTACTCCAGATTCTCACTCTTATCTTCAAAATAGGTACTATTCATTCTATATGCAGCAATATAATTTGAGAAGCTCTACATATGGAGTGAAAGTTATATCAACTTCAAAACCTTGACTTTTTTATTTTTTGCTGTGGAAAAACCAAGACCATCAAATATCTGCAATAATAGCTATTATTTATCAATTAAAATGAAATAAACATGGGGACCTACATAGTTTGGTAAATTCTAAAAGTAATAATTTATATGTACTACTAACATTTTTTCCACATAATTTTCTACATTAAAATTTTTCCTGCAGTCAGGTAAAAACATTAACCTTGAAAACAATTGTTCAACATCCCATTATAATATGGGAACAAATTTTAGAGCAGCTATGTCGGTTTGTATGAGATCATCAAAATTCTGGAGCATTCACATTCTTCCAGTATCGGAGTATTGTTCCAAATCGTAGGCCAGCCTGGTTTTGATGAAAACCAGCATCCATTTTTTTCAGAGTTTTTCAGTGATTGGACTGGTCCCATTATGGGAGTTATTATCCAAGCCAGCAACCTCAGGCAAAATCTAGCTCAGGACTTCCTTAGTGGCTGTGGTTTCAGTATTTTAATGTAGTTAAATTCAGAAATATATTTTTGAATTTTTTAAAGGATTGTCATATAAACTCACTTTGGAAAGTTATTGATCTAGATTCTTCTAACCAGAAGATATGCCTTGATATGAGCCTGAAATATAAAATATCCATTTCATGGAAATTCCCCCCAAATATGACAATGTATGCTCAAAATCCAAAAAAAATTAATTTATATGCACTTATGCCCAAAATATGCAAGTATCTGCATTTTAAATTTGCATATAACATAATCTACTACATTTTTAAACATCATATTTTGTCAAGAAAAAACACTTGGAACATGCATGCAAAATATGCAAAATCCGAACTCGAGTAATTATTTTAGCTGTAGAGAATTTATCGAAACTTATACTCTTTTTACTACTATGGTGGAATTTATATCTTTCAGTCCGTACCCCGCTCTTGAGTTAAAGTATAATAGATGTTTTCATTTTCTTGGTCCTATAAAAAAATTTTGAGAAAAATAAAACTGCTAGTCTCTAGTATCCTATTGGTTATATACACAGTTTTTCTTTATGGTGTAGTTGTAAGTGTTACACTTATTGTTCTCAGGCTCCTGCTAGAGGTTTCTGGATTTTGTGGTGCAATGTACTGTCTCCTTGGTTCTTCCAACAACAGCAACCTCCTCAGATGACAGAAGCTGAAGAGAAGAAGCAGAGAAAATTGGAACGACGAATGCGACGACATTAGTGTGGACTTGTCTGTCTGACGTGTGAGACACAAAATTGTTTCTTGGGAACAGCCAATTATTGAAATGGCATGTTACTGCCATTATTAAGAGGAAATTACTTTGCTGGGATCAGATGAGATTTTATCCGATTAGAAAAAAACTGACTCTTAAGAATGGTTTAGGGCTGTGAGCTAAGCTACATATATATACTGTAGTGGAAGGTTTTAAATGGTGATAGGAACTTTCCTTTTCCTCTTATATTATATTCACATTTTTCAGTATGCTTCATCATATTTTTTCAAAACTTAAGTGCTTGAGATATCATATTAGTAAGGTAGTGAGTTGTGTATGATATTCCTTTATTCTGGTAAACTACATTTTTCCTTAACCACCTTACATTGAGTTAAATTGTTCTACAATAATAGGATTTATGTGACCTTTGATTCACTTTGACTTCAAACAATTTAATTTCTTCTAGTTTCTATTCTCATTCTTTTTCTTTATATCTCTAGACCGTGTTATGGATCAGGGTGAAGTCACATTCAGGAAGGAATTGAAATGGCATTAATTTGTGTTTCCTCTTGCTGTAAAGTCGCAAAATATCAGCTTGTGGATTTTATTTTGAACCATTAAATTATTCTCTGATAAGTGTTGTTTTCTTTTTTATATCTCTAAATACTTCCAGGTCTCTTTATACAGCCTATATATAAATTGTATTACAGCCTATATATATTAGTGCATATAGTATCAGATCAATTAATCCTCCAAAGAGCACACTACAATTTGTTTATATGAAAATAAATTAGATTATGGAAAATATCTGCAGATTCTGTCATAAATAAATCCAATAAGGAAACGAGTGGAGATGACATTATTACATATGTGTAAATAATTTTTCTTATGGTATGTCATTTATATGCATTCCAAGATCGTTTCACTTTTTACTTGAGGTAACTTATCCCCATCAACTTCGAGAAATCAACTAGAAGTGATTTTCCAGTACGTATTGGCATTCAGCAATGTATGTGACAACTTTCGGTCAGGTGAAAATGGCGACAAGCCAGGAATCAAACCCAGGACTCCTGCTTTGATCGCAGGGATGTTGATCACTACACCACCTGTTCACCTTCCACAACTGTACATCATGTCTACCCAGAAACCTTGCATGGGAGAAATATATGCTTACGGCGATATAATTATCATGAACTGTTTGAGGACTGGGAGATGGTTGATACTCAGTATGTCTATATCACACCATGTTTGGCTGCTCAACATCTCACCTTGTTACTCCTCAAATGTGTTCGTTGACCCAAATCTTCCCATGTCAACGAAGGGATTTAATTGGATATTCAAAATATCGGTAGAAAATCAGTAGTGATAATCCAGCCCAAAGAAAACAAATTTATCTTATTGACACAGGGTTTTTCATATTTTAAGTAACTATTTACTTTAACCAACAAGGATTCTGGTAATTACATTATTAATATTTGTTTTTAATTAGACAACCGAGCAGAAACTGTGAATTTTGGCTGAAGCCCAACTTGTCTGTCATTTCTGAGAATTTTGAATACACATAATGAGTGAGATATGAACATTTCATAATTTAAAAAATTGGTTTTTTTATAACATGGAAAGATAGGTGTTGCTGTTTCATAGATGTAACACAAGTTTCATTACTTGCAGCACGAGTCTAGGAAGAGTGGTCGATGCATGTCCAGGTTTCCGCTATCTTTCCAGCAAGATGGAGCAAATGCAATAAAATTCATATGGATTTCTAAATACATTTCAATAAATTTGTGGTGAACTACTTTTACAGGCTTCTTTCAATCAAACTTTTTAAAACTTTTTCAAAAGCAAGTTCTCCTATGCATGTATTAATAATGTATCAATTTGTGGCAAAAATGGCGCCTCTCTATGATCGGCTCTTCACTTTTACTCACTCTGATTATTAGGAAATCAAACCATGCCCTGTAGTCCTAGGAATATTTAGGTAAGTCATAAAATTTCATGGCATATTTGATTTTCTTTTTCTTATTGGACAACGTCATGATGTGTTTAATACCGTTACAGAGATAGGCAGTAAGCAGAACTTTTAGGTCACTCTAATTACTCAGTCGTTCTAAGTTTCTTTTCGTTACGTACGTAACGAATTCTTGAATGATGCTCTACTTCTACGCAGAGCATACCATGTGCTCTACCAAATGGAGAGATGTACATTGACAGTTCATTATTTAGGCTACTATACTGCATATGCCATGCTGTGCACACACATGTTGAATGCATGGCATTGTCATGTTCGTCGCCATTAAATTAGCAATTAGAGTCGTCTGCTCTTTTTAAATCGATGCAGATACGACTTAAAGCAGCCGTCTCCGGAGAGAACTCGGGAGAGGTAGAAATTTACATCTCCGTGCCTTTTATTGAACCACGGTGCATTAACTGGACTCAGTTGGTGAGTCCACCTTTCTTTGGTGCCTCATCCTATCTTTCCTGCCATTCTGACAACTTTTGTGCCCGTTTCTTAGTGGCTTTTTTTTGTCAAGCTCGGAAGTCATTCGCGAACGGCATCTGTGAGCTCCTTCACATCGTGATAAACAGTTTTCATTTCCATCGCCACAAGGTCTATAGGGGGAAGGCTAGCTAGTACCAATAAAGCGATGACCGAAACTATCCGGTACGCTGACATAATCCTCAATGCCAAACTTCTTTGAGTTTGTGCATACTTCATTCTAGTAAATTGTGTTTGCAGTTTGTCGGCTCACACTGGAGCCGTATACAACATTTTAGAGTGGGCTGCAAACGAGGTCGTTCTGCGCTTACTCTGTCATACTTTGTGTATAATTCTGAGTAGGTTGGAAACTTTCTGCTGCCTCTTCAGTCATCTTGCTAAGATGGATATATTATAGTATGGGTGGGCCCAGCTAGAGAAGCCCCGCACGTAGATCAAAAAGGTTCTTTGTACCCGTTAATACAGTTAGGTTTATTCCAACCCTTTCTGATATGTTCTAGATTCCAGAAATATAAACCTAGGTAACGGTATCTAGTTTGGGTAAGAGCTTCGCACAAACAGTACATGCGCGGATCCTCCATGCCGTATCTCCTACACATTGGATCCTGACATCCCCATAATGTGTAACTGTCTCCGTAGGGTATTATGACCTGTTAGTAGTCCTCCAACTTCGTACACGACTACCTATGATTAGTATGACCTTATATTCTTGACTTGGTTCAGCAATTAACTCACGGACATGCCTAGCTATATTCTGTGACTACCAGATGGTGAGGTGTTGCTGGTATGTCCAATTGACAATCTCCAGTCTCACCTTTCGTGGAGATATTCCAAAGAAGGGTTGTGGGCCGACAAAGTGTCCCTTAGATGCCAACTTTGCCAGTTTGTCTGCCTTTTCATTTCCCCTGATTCCCATATGCCCAGGAACCCATCAAAGGGTAACTGGGTTTCGTTCACAGAATGTCTAGCATCCGTTGGCATTGTCACGTTTGGGTGTTGTTCTGAAGGCGTATAGTGCTACCTGACTGTCGCTACATATATTAATGCGACTACAAAGTCCAGATATTATGTATGTGATTAACGCAGACCAGTATAGCAAATACGTCTGCCTGGAAAACTGGTGTATCCCCCTAAAGAGAGGTGGAGCTTTGTACTAGGCCCCCGGATCCTGGCATCAGTTCCCGCTCCCGTCCGTGGGCCACCCGTAAATCAAACGTGGCCCGCAACCTGGAGACTAGTTTCGACGCCCGTGACCCAATCCTTTATCGTGGTGATCACTACGGAGAATTTGTAATCTAAATTGTATCCGGGCCTCATCAGGTACCCAATCATTCCTGCCAATGGTCTTGCAAACTGGAGCAAGGATTGATGTGTGTCCTTTAAGTGGATTCTTAATGTACCACCCACAGAGTGACCATAGGCGGTATGCACCCATGCTTGCCAGCTCCATAATATATAAGTGTGGCGGAGGTACACATAGAAGTGCCTCCATGGAGCGGAGTAGTGCCCAGAACCCAGTTATTCCACAGCAAGCTAGTCTTTGTATGCTGTTTAGCCTGGTAATTGCCGTCCCCACCCCAGAGCCAGGCCACCAGATCAGTGACACGAAATTGATCGTAGATCTTGTGACGGAAAAAGAGCCAATGGGCCACTTTTGGTCCTAGTCCACATGACCTTCAAATAGCTCTACCACAGGCCCACGAGATTTTGCGAGCCTCTACATAATTAATGTGTTGTCTAACTAAGCCTAGCATCCAAAATCACCCCGAGATACCTAACCGAAGTTGATCTGTACAGTCTTTTCCCAAATAAGAAGGGTTCCGACAGACCATCGACCGTCCGTCTCCTCGTGAAAGCAACTAGTTCCGTCTTGTCAGGGTTGACTGACAAGCATGTTTCCTGGCACCATTTCTCCACCCTACGTAAAGAGCTCTGCATGAGTTCCGTAACCGTACCGGGAAAATTGCCCGCGACTGCCTTGCTGATATCGTCAGCTTAACCCAAGGCATAGGTTCCCCCAACATTGAGTCTCCCAACAAGTAGGTTGTACATCACCAGACACCACAAAATTGGTGACAATACTCCATCGTGTGGACACCCCTTGTCTATGATAGCCCTCGACATTACTGTGTTAAGGGATAGAAGAACGTAATCTAATATGATAGTGTGGGACTAACTCCTTTTCACTAGGGATGTATTGAGCTTAGCATAATACGGTTGAAAGTCCCCTTTATATCCAGGAAAACAACCATACCAAGCTGATGCTGGTCAAGGGAACTCTCCAGCCTCGTCACTAGTTGATGGAGGGCCGTCTCAACGGATTTCCCTTGCTGTTAAGCATGCTGGAGAGGATGCAGCGGTCTATGTCTCAGCACCTCCCGGAAGTAACTGTCCACCAGTCTCCAAGGTTTTCAAAAGAAAAGAAGTCAAACTGATAGGTCGATAGTCCTCAGGCCTGGTATAACATGGTCTACCAAGCTTTGGTATTAAGACCACTTTGGCCTGTCGCCACAGGGAATGAACATATCCCATGGTTAAGCAAGCTCTGTAAATCCTAAGATGTATGATGTCCTCCCCACCCTTCTGAAGAAGTGCGGGGAAGAATTCATCTACTTCTGGGTTTTTGAAAGGTGCAAAGGATATTACCCATTTCACTCTATTATAGGTAAAGAACGTCGCTGCCTCATTCCAACCTTCCCTATCAGGCCAGCGGGATGCTACTGATTCAACAATATTCGTTGATGTTGCTCCAGGAAAGTGAGTATGCAGCAACAGGCTCAGAGTTTCCCCTACAGTTGATGTAAATTCTCCGAAAAGAGCAACTAACGTACCAGGCCTGGTCTTACTGTTCTTGGTAAGTATTCTAGGATGTATAGCTCCTTCATGCTGATTCTGAATATCATCGCAGAACTTGCTCCAGGATTTCCTGGAAGCCTTCTTGACTTCAACCTTGTATTTCCTCTAGAACTCCTGAATGGCTTCCCTACTTACCTTATCTCTATGTCTATTCCACAGCCTTCGGGTCCTCTTAAAGTATTCCAGGTAGCTGTTCCATCTAAAGCTACCTATTGACTTTTTCCTCTCCACGACGGGGCAACCGTCGATGTGAGTCGGTCCACGTCCTGACGGTGGGATGCAGAGAAGGCTCTCAAGTATTTCATTACTTTTCTTTTCTCCTATTTACCTAATCTTTCACTTTTAACGCTTTTATCTTCTTTACAAGCCTTGTCTGTCCACAGAACGGATGTGTTTGCCGTGCATGGCGACCCGTGTCGGAGGGAATGGGTATCCTGGCGAGTTGAGAAATCATGCATACCTAGAAGGATGTGTGTCAATATGCTTGCTTTGTCCTCGGCCTGTTCTAGACGGACTAACCCAACCCCGACCAATCGGTTCGGACTAGATTTTCGACTGAACTCCAGGGTGATCGATGGCGTAGGCAGTCCTTCCTGCTTCGAGGTTGGAGTCTAGCTGTGTTACACGTGCCTCAGCAAGTACCATGCAACGGACAACGACAAAGCTAAACCTAGGAAACGTAACAATTTATTAAAAACAAACACAACAACATCCAAGAAGTCGCAGAGACGTAAAAAGAATGTCTCAGCTTTTCCATACTCCGTGTCGGTTTGTGCATTGACCGACAGTGACACGGAAACGCACATTCAGAAGCCCAACACAGGACGTCTTCCATACTTCAGTGGAAAATTAATGGCTATAGAACTCAACGTGAAGAGTTACAGCTCTTAGCGCGTTGCAATCCGATATGTATGTAGGCTGCAAGAGACAAAACTTCTCCCAGAACACTCCCTGTCTGCCGGGATACATCATTTTCAGATACGACGACACCACGGGAGATCGCGCAAGAGGTGGAGTTGCCGTGTTTGTTAGATACAATATCCACTCACCCGTTCTCGTGCAAACACAACTCCTGGCTCAGTCACAATTCACATCATACCAGCTATTACCGTGTGTTCTGTATATCTTCCTCCGGCACGAGATTTCTCGGAGACTTCTCTCCGAGGTTTAATTTATCAGTTCCCTCGACTTCGGAGTTTTCAACTCCCTCAGTATACTGTGAGGTTAGTCGTACGATTGACCCGGTGGCCGACTGCTGCAATGTCTCTTTGAGCATGAAGATTTATGTCTAATGAAACTTCAGGGAGATGACTCACTTTGCGTTTGTCACAGGGTCATGGATTGCTATAGACCTGTCAATTTGTTCCCCTGAAGTTATTGATATCTTCCAATGAAACGTAGAAGATGATCTGCATGGTAGCGACCATCATTCTATCTGGTTGTTCTTGCGGGATCGTGCGAATGTTCCCGAATTCAAGCCTCAGAAATGGATTCTCAGAAAGATTAACTAGACACTGTACCGTTCTCTGGCTTCCTTCAGAGAAACGGGAAGTGTCCAAGAGAGTGTAGACCACCTTACCCAGGTGATTCATCACATTGCTGAAGAATCCATCCCGAAAACACCTATGTTTCCGGGAAGACCTGTTTTCCCTTGGTGGAACGACGCATGTCGGTCTGCCTTCGGGCGAGGTGAAGAGCGTTGCGGAAATTTAAGGATAGTCCATCTCCGGAAAACCTCGCCACATATCGGATTGCTAGAGCAAAACCGCGCAGAACTATTAAAGAATGCGGATCCACCTCCTGGAAACTGTTTCTAAATACCATTAAAGAGAACAACATTGTCCACTAAAGTATGGGAGTTAATACGAAAGTTATCTGGAAGGTATTCCCGAGTCCCAATATTTAAACTCAATTGTCAGAGTCAGGTTCTCACCGATAACAGAGAAATTGCAACGGTGACGGTTAGATCGCAGTTTGCTGATCTAACATCTACAGCAAACTGCGATCCTGATTTGGCGAGAAAATATAGCAGAGAACACGTCCCTAGATTTCCGTTCCACCAATTGGGAACCCTACAACTAATCGTTTTCTATATGGGAACTTGAGTCAACTCTAGCGACAGCCCACAACACTGCTTCTGGCCGTAGTGATTCCATTCACTATGAAATGCTACGACAACTCAGTCTAGAATCGAAAGAATACCTTCTGGATATCTTTAATCTGCCATGATCCATGGAAGAATTCCCTAATTCGTGAAAGGAACCAACACTAATACCCCTACTAAAACCTGGAAAGGACTATACAGCCATCAGTAGTTATCGAAACATTGGTATGACATCGAAGCATTGGTAAAACTCTGAAGAGAATTATCAACCGACGTCTCGGCTGGTATCTTGAATGGCGTAATTTGCTGTGTCGATCTCAGTGTGGTTTCAGGACGTTCTATTCCACCATGGAAAACGTACTTCTTCTGGAAGCAGCAATTCAAGATGCTTTCGTCCGAAGACAAGTCGGAATATTCTATGACATCGAGATGTCTTATGATACTACATGGCGTCATGGTATTTTAAAACAACTCTATGCCTGGGGATTTAGAGGACATCTTCCTTTGATGTTACATTCCTTTTTGAATCTGCGCTCCTTGCGATACAGAATTGGAAGAGATACCTCGGATCTCTTTCAAGGGAACGGTGTTCCTCAGGGCTCAGTCCTGAGTATGACCTTATTTGTTGTGGCCATAAACTGCATAACATCCGCTGTAAATAATCCTGTTCTACATTCTCTTTTTTTTGCCGACGACTTTGCCATCTTTTGTTTGTCACAGGTGCGGATCGACAAATCCAACTCGTCCTCAATAGATTATATCACTGGTCAAAGACGACTGGCTTTCGTTTCTCTGCTGAAAAACACAGTGTTNACGACTGACTTTCGTTTCTCTGCTGAAAAACACAGTGTTCTTTTCAATAGGATACCAAGCCTTCTGGCAGAACCTCACCTCGCCCTGGGGGACAACGTTCTAAAATTCTATTCTTTTGTAAAATTCTTAGGTCTAATCGTTGTTCAGTGACGGAATTGGATTAAACATCTGACAGACATAAGAGCGAGAACTTCAAAGCCTCTGAATGTATTGAAGTGCCTTCGTAGCAGGGAATGGGGCGCTGATCGCTTCTCCTTGTTCTAGTTTTATCGAGCATTCCTAAGTTCACGGTTCGATTATGGTTGCGTTATATAGCTATGCTCGTGCAAGCTATTTAAAAAGTGTTCACCATGCAGGGATCCGATTAGTTACAGGATCCTACCGTACTAGTCTCATTGTTTCCCACCTGCAAGGGTTCTAATGACCTTGTCGTTGACGATCCCTAAAGCTCCATGAAAAAACGATGGAGCAGTTGATCTCATGACACATATCATACTTATGTAACTAGGTTCACATAAGTATCCCGCAGATCCAACTCTCCTGTATTGCTAAATTTATATAAAGGAGCATTCTCCAGTCGCTCCTCAAGTCCTACCTGACGAGTCCCTGTCGGTCCATCTGGGATTTCTATAGGATTCACCCTTGAAAGAGCCCTTTATGATAAACACGATGTGTCTGTGGTCTGTCGGGGAGAGTTCCATAGAAACTCTCCAGTCCATGATGTCCATGGAACCAAGGGTTATGACTATAACGCCTTCACTTCTGCAATTGCCTATGGTCGCGGTATCTCTTATTTTCATTATCTGTCAGTTGTATACAAGTATGAGATCAATTTCACGCCCCGTCGGTTGATTTCAGAACATCCCCAAATGGCGTGGTGAGCATTGGCGTCTCAGCCCACCACCAGTTTGAGTTCCTGTTTCTTACATAATACCACCAGTTTTCTGAACTCCTCCGGAGGTGTTGAGTCAGAGTCACCAAGAAAGTAATCTGAGCAAACAAGATTTTTGTCCTGCTCCTCCTTTTCATATCTCACTCATACAGCAACCAGGTCCCTAATAACAGATCTTGGTATTGCCCAAGCGTTCATACCTTAATTAAAACACATGCTCTGGCTTTTACATTTGCTCAAGAACAGAGCAATATGTAACCCTTACATCTCAATCCCATGATATGCCCCTGCCTGAGCCATGGTTTCTGTATCAATGATACTAAAAACCCACCTCTGTCTATACTTCTTACCAGCACTCTAGAGGCCGCAATACAATGGTGCAAGTTTATTTGGATAAAAGAGAGCGTCTCTTATATTACACTCCAACCCTGTCCCTGCAAACCACTCGGCTTCACCTGCGGTTGCGGTCCTCCTCCTTCAGATACTCCTGGGTCCGCAGGTAGGCTGAACGGTTCGATTGCCGGCCCCTTTTCCACCCCAGGTTGCACTGCTAATCCCCCCGGATTCCAGACTGAGTTTCGGGCCAACCTTCTTGCCGGGCTTACATCCAGCTTCCTCCCGAACTTTTACCCAGACTCATCTCCAAGCATACACTCGCTCTGTGGTCCGGACCTAGTACAGAGTACCTTCACCGCCTTCTACTGTGGACGTTCTTGACCCTTTGGGGTGGTTGGCTTTGCCTCCTGCTTGCTTTCCAGCAAAGTGAAGAAGGCAGTACGAACACCACAATAATTGCTCGTACCCACCATCCTAGCGACATCTGGAGAGTCCATTCTCACAACAAGGTGGACTCCCTTCTTTTCCACTTTTCTTTCATACACTCTCCAGCGGGAGGTATTTAGGCCAATGTCCTGGCGCATCATTCACCCAAGACGTACATTGCTGTCCTCCGGGGGTCTTGGCGCCCAATCTCTCTTGTAGGTGAGGAGTTTGTCCAGACCCATGATTGCGAGTCTCGCTCCTTTCTAGGACTTCATTGGTAGTACAACTGGAGAGCCATACTTTGGTCTCCTCGTCCGCGCACACCAGGACTGCTGCTCCCTTCAACAGGTAGCAGTTTTGGAAGTGGGGCTTGATGGTCCCCTGTACAGGGAACCCATCTATGGTTTCCCCACCTCTATCTCCACCACCTCGACCTGTTTCTCAGCCATGATGGCCACCCTGATCTCCTTCGTGGCGATACTGGCATGGTCCACCTCCTTGTGGCCTGCTTCTCCTCAGGCGTCGTCTTCGAGGAACCGTTTGCCGCTCTTGTCTTCTTTCTTCTCCGAGCTCGGGCGTCCGGCCCCGAAAAGGGAGCCTTACTCCTGAGCCCAGAATGTCCTCTCGATGGTGTCGGGGTCCCAGGGTTAGTCCCCTGGTGAGTCTCACTCCGAGACTCCGCGGCCCTCCTCCACCTCTTTTTCTCCGCACTGGAGCGGTTCCTCTTATTCAGATTGAGGTTGCTCACATCGACCATGAGCTCCCTCACCGTTGAAGAGGTTGAGTCCGAGTGGACCGCAGAGGAGGCCCCCTCAGACGTTGTTTCATCATTACCTTCAGAGGCCCTAGAGGAGATCTCCGGTTTATTGAAATTTTTATTATTCGCTGAATCCATACGAGTTCCACGAGAAGCTCGAGAATTCTATGGTCCACCAAAGCAGAGCCCAGCACTTCTAGGTAAGGGAGGTTCCTAGGTATACCAGGGTTCCGTTTGTGACACATGTGCCATACAACCCATCGGCACAGATCGCCTTACTCCTTAGTATTGGGTTAGGGTAAGTTAGGGATCAAAGGATGGGTTAAGAAAGGATACACTTCGTCTGGAGCCTTTAGTGAGATCTGTCCAGCTTGGGAGACTCTTCCAGTAGCTGTGCTACCGTCGGCATAGCCCCCAACTTCATTGATCCACGCAAACCCTCTCCACCCACACGGACAGTGCTTCTTTAACATGGTATTCCCTGAGAGGTGTCATCTTACTAATCTGGGGACCAAAACTAAGGTTGTAGTTAATCTTCACACCCAAACAGGTAATTTGTTTCTTTCACTGAATTGGTATTCCTTCCACGGCGACTTCATGGTACCGGAATCTGTCCGTAAATAGAACGGCCTCCGTCTCCTCAACAGCTATCATCAGGCGTTTGTCTTCACCCTAAACACGGTTTCGTTCACTTTAATTTCCAGCAGGTTTACTGATTCACTGTAGCAGATGATCAAGGTATCGTCAGAATATCCGACTTCAGGAAGGTCAATCCTTAGTAAATCGTCATACATGACATTCCTGACCGAAGGACCGATCCATGATCCTTGCGGAACATCACATGTAATTTTTTCTTCAATCTTGAAGGTCTCGACATAGATGATCTTTCTCTCATTGAGGTATTGTTCCTCGATTCTCAATAAATACTCTGGTACCTGCTTGTTACGAACCACAAGTACTTCGTAAATCCACTACCTTCACCAACGAGCGCAAGTAGTTCGTGTACTGGTTACCACTTCTATTTAATACATGTAAATACTTATAGAGGGCTGTAGCGTCTACTATTGTAATCTCAGTGAAACTACTCCCTTCACTATTGAGGCGTCCCCTCCTCTGACTGAGGGTATAAAAGCCCGTGCTCTGAGCTGTCGAGCGTGAGCTAGAGCGAGAGCTGAGCTGTCATGTGCAGTCGTCATGGACTCGTAACTACGTCGACGCTACTCACATATTAGAGGAGAAACATTTTTTTGGAGGCAGTCCTAACTGCCAAACACTCAAAGTGCAACATAATCATCAAAATCAACAAATCAACATGGTGCAACTTTGTTATTCATCAGTAAAACTCTAACGGTACTTATAATTTCAGTAAAACAACCAATGCAGCGCAGCTGGAGGCAGCGACTTCCACACACCAATCAACATTTAAACTGGAACCCAAGAAAACGTCAAGATCGCTCTAACATGAAGAGTGGTCACCATCTAGAATCGCCTGAGCTGTGATCTAGAAACATTCACTAAGTATAAACGTCAGTAAGTGGNAAACTCAGTAGTCAGTATTTATTACATTCCATGTACAACAAATTTGCTCTATTTTTCAAATCAGTAATTCTGCTTAAATTGGGGAAAATTGTATGTATATTTTGGGAGTTAAATATTCAATCTTGTATATATTTGTTCTGTAATTCTGCTTATGCAGTATTTAACTTTATGTGTATATTAAATGGTATTTGTTGTTTTTGAAACTGACATGTCCGTTTATAAAAGAACCTATCCTACCTTTAATCTCATCTAATCAATTGAGTCCCCCTTTCTTCGTTACTAACACTGCTTCTTCATCAGAGCCCCTGTTATGTCTTTTTATTGAGCAGAGTTAAAGGCATTCCTGATGTCGATTGCCACTAGGGCACAGAATGCCTTTCTCTTCCCAATCCCAGCTTTTGCCGTATCCATGACGACTTATGTCGCCAATAGTCCTTTCCTGAAGCCATATTGACTTGGGGACTGATGCCCTTCCGTTGCATGGTGTTTCTCTAGTCGTTGAAGAACCTTCAAAGAGTGTCGAGGAGACACAGTGGTATATCTGAAGACGGCTTGTGAGCTTTGCGTAGAACCAACTTCTGCCTCTTCCAGTTCTCATACAGAATTACGTGTTTCAAGCAGAGGATGAATACCTTCAGTTAATACTCGGGATACACTGTGGTCACAGGATACTTGTGTTTCTTGAAGACTTCAATGGGTATTCCATCTATGCCCGCTGATTTCCCAGTTTTTATTTTCTTTGATACCTCATTTAGTTCACCTAAGGTGAACTCATCATCATTAAATGAGAAGCCTTCAGGGTGATCACGTAACCAAGGTTTTCTATCGGAAAAGAGCTCGTGGTTTCTGTTTTTTACCCATACGGGATTGTTCTGTGCGGGGATTATTTTTGTGACTTTTTTCTTCGTCATATGCCTTTCCCCATGAGTCGTTTTCTACTTCAAGCATTTGCTTCCAACATCGGGCTTTGCTTATCTTGATTTTTCGTTTTAGTCGTTTACGAAAAGCCTTGTTGATGTCTCTGAGCCGCTCGTCCGGTTTTACTCCTGTAGCTTGTCTTCTGTTCCTGATACACTTTTCTGAGGTCGGCTATCTCCCGAGTCCATCAGTATACGCGATATTTTTCGGGTTTATACGTCAAGGCTGACTTAAGTTTGAAGCCCGTCTCCCTGGATCTGTTCTTCGCTACGACGAGGCTACGCATTGTTTCTAAGACTTCAAGCAACTTCACGGCATCATTACAAGGAAGATCTTTTGGGAAGGTCACAGCTCTGCTGGCTTTCAAGACTTGTCTATTTTTGTTGTACATAGCATTTTTCGACGAAGCAGTCTATTTTAGCTGAATAACCCCAATAATCCATTTGTAATTGGGTTATAACATACACCTCTTCGCTTCGGCATTGCTACGTTGCAGGTGTCGGTAATTGCGTTCATGGCAACTTTTACTGCGTTTTCGAAGGATTCTCCTTTCGTCGTTCACTTTAGTTTATTCATCTCTCTTGATACTTCGAATGATGTTTCCGCCTCCACGTCAAGTTTATTCTTGTTCCATCTACGCTTTCTACTTCCTTTCACCGTAGGTTTCTCTCTTATTGTAGAGATGATCACTCAGAATCTCTCCGTCTAATACCCCCTAGGTTTCGACCCGCTTAGCAAAGATGGCTGAGCTTATTGTCAAGTCTAATTGATGAAGCAATACCTCTTACAAATATGGTTTCACATTCTGTATACAGAACGATCAAATAATTTTTGGGATAAATTCGCACACAATACTACCCCATTCTGATGATTTGCTATTAAAATCACCGGTCACGACTATATCTCGATTTGATGCTTTTAAGTTGTGATCCAGCGTGTCAATTTGCAGTTTAAATTTCTCAAGCGGGTCGTTTGGAGAGAAATAGATGTTGTGTATTCGTAACGTATACATTTCAACCCAAACGAACCCGAAATTCGTTGATTTGAATGCTCTTACATGAATCATTCTGCCGTTGATAGAAATGCTGACTTTTTTGGATTAATCTGGATACCATACAGAGCAGTCCGTTTTATCGGGTATCGGGTTCACTAGTCAGTATCACGTCCACTCCTCCCTCCTTAGCAACCTGCATCAGCAAGTCTTGTGCTTGCCCACTTTTTGCCAGATTTACATGGAGAAACTTAACCATTTTTCACTCTCCTCTTGTTAAGTTATGCTGTAAAGGAGGTACATTTCTTTCTTCCTAGAATATAGTCACATCTTGGATTTTTATCGTTACAGATAATACATTCTACATTCCCGTCTTTAGCAAAGTGTCCTGGTTTTCCGCTCTTGTAACGGAAAATCAGCAGTGCGGATCTATACATCTTGGGGAGATACACCCGTAATCTAGGTATTTGTAACACTTGGTTACCTGAGTCCTCTCCCTGATTCCGCAGTTACCACCTCCATATTCAATTCTTCCCATTTCAAGGAGTTTTCGGATCGTCTCTGAAGGCAACATGATCGTTGCTTGTTGCATTCCGCCATATCCTTGACTGAGGTGGCAAGACTTCACGAGGAAATCTTCAACACCTGCAGTTTCCTTGACTGCTTCCATTACTTCTACCGCTATGGTTTCGTCAATATTCCTTACAAGGGATTTTCGTATTGTCTCCGATTGTCTTACTTAACACTGTGTTAAGTGAGGCTATTTTGGAGTTCTTTTTAAGCAACTCAAGGATTTCCTTATTTTGTGTCCTTCTTATGGACACTATTTGTATAGTGTGCCTTGGGGTCAACAGTTTCTTTAATCTTTATTATTCTATTGCTGAACTAGCGGCTCACTCGTCTTTCTCTAGACCGAATGCTAGCTAGTGCGGTCAGTACTGCTTATTCAAACTAGTATTTCAACGCCAGTTTTCAATCTTTTCTCATTAATCCCATTTTATATATTTACTTCTCATATAACCTTTGACATGGACTTTTGTTCTGAAATCCCCTTTGTGTCAATATTCGCATAACTCCATTAGCCTTGACTTTGATCGCTTAGCTAAAGAATTTTCGAATTTTTTCAGATTCTTCTTTCTTCAGTATTTTCAGTTTCTTTCTTTCTTGCGGTGCTCCAGATGTTTCTGCCACTCACCCGTCTCTTAATCTACTTCATCCACCTCCTTAGTCTTGGCGTGTCTCCTCTCTTCTTTCGACGGTGGACTTCACTTTTCTCTTTTCTTACTCGATCGTTTCAGGGTCAGGGGTCGGTTCTTTTGTAGTCTGCGTGTTAGATTTGGTCAATGTCGTCGTCTGGGTGACTTTCCCCGATACCATCACCTACTTTTCGCGGATACCCAGGGTATTGGAGATTTCCTTCCTTTCCTCCGCAATATATTTCTCTTCACAACACATCTATTTCTCAGGATGTCTGCCTCATCTATGGCCTTTGCTAAGGAATACTTCATTAACACGGGGTTTTTAATAAAGTTCAAATTCTGAAGGATTCTTTACACCAATAATCTCTCGTAATATTTTATTTCCTGAAGCTTCTTTCATTTTTCACCTAACCTCTTGAAGATATTTTAAACTGGCCAGTGAGCTCCTACGGGTTTCTTCTTGTGTAGGAGTACTAACATTAATCTTACTCTTCTCGGCCTTCTTTGATGTAGTTGGAGTACCACGTGGGGCGATCTCGGAATCTTGGAACTTCTCCCAAACGGATTTCCGCTTGAAGCATTGTGTGTCAAAAATGCCGGGTGGACCACATCTTCAACATTGCAGTAGCTGGTTAACGACGCCCCGGGGTCTGTTCACGCACCCCTACCCGTCAGTACTGGGGATTCCACCCACTAAGATATGATCGTAAAGGACCCCCCATGAGGTCATTTTCAACTTTAGGTTTCCCATCCCCTAGTACTTTCACTCTACTGCCAGGGACCCTTGGCATACCCTCCACCTGCGTCAGATGGTGGGAAGAAAAGAAATAGATAGAAAAGATAGGATGATGGAAGGTAGGAAAAAAATGTGGATGGTATTGGGGTAAGCGGCCTGCCCTGCACTGAAATGCAGTGATGATACTTCCCAGAATGACTGTCGAGACCACAGTCTACCATCTAACTAGTCAGGTCCACCCTGGGTATTTTATTTACCCGGTACCCACCTGACGGTGAGCGTTCCCCTATCCATCACCTGAGCAGGTGCCTGATGGGGGACTAGCACCCTTATGGGACTTACATAAAACCTACCATAGCTATAAAAATTAGATTTTGAAATGCGTCTAAAGTATTCATTGTTCTTTAGAGGAATCCCTTCTGTGTTTATACCATTGGACAAAACACCATTAATGGTGATTTGCTAAGGAGTCCATAAATCAAGTTATATATCACAATGAGAAATCTCGTGTTTCTCTTGTTGCAAAGATGTTGTTTAAGGGGGTTCGGAACCCCTATCCCTTAAAGAATTATATTGAAAAATAAAATATTACCATGAATTAATTTACATAAAGAATTGTTGATCTATGCAAAAATCAGTGATCGAGTTGGTGTCAAGTTTTACTAATATTAACATTTCAAATAAAAATAAAATACAAACCATTATAATTTCATTTACACCTCAGAACTCTGAGTAAAATGTTGGCAACAACCCTGTTTGTTGACAGCTTCAGTCTTGTCCATTTTGTTCCAATGGCTTAGTTTCCTGTTCCTCTTGAGTGCTCACTAGGAGTGATAAGTGGTGGTACAGGGTTGACTTTTGAAGTTAGTCATGAAACAAATGGTTATTAAGACAAAGTTGGTGTAGACTTAAATGGTTTAAATTAAGGTGTTGTTTGTAGATTGGGTTAAGAAAAGATAACAACAAAGGAAACCTGTTCTGAACCATGAAGTACCAAAGTACCAATCATTTTTATTTTCTCCATACATGTTGTTTAAATGGTGGTTAAATAGTAAAAAGTCAATAAAAATTGGGTAGATATGATAACTAACACAGGAATAAAATAAATAAACCACAAATATTTAGGAAATAAATTTTATTAAAAATATCACAACCATGACACTTGAGAAAATACAAGATAAAAGCTTGTCATTTCCACAAAAACAAAACTTATTTATAAGCATTCACAATAAGTATCACTTTTGTATACTATACAAGGCAAAATTCATCCTCTCAGCACTGTACTAGTTTGTTGACTATAATATTCGTGCAATAACTTTCTAAATATGAAATATATACTCAGGGTAACACATCCTTTTTCTTTCATATAATGTGCTCATTCTGCATTCATCATATTAATAACATGTCAGGACAATGGCGAATTTACTATGAAACTGACTAGGCTACAGCTTTAGGGAAGCAGGCTAAGAAAATAGCCTCAAGGTTCAAGAGCATTAAAGATGGAAGAGCTGTTAGGGATGACATATTTTCATAGATTAAAAACAAAAGAATACGCAAGTTACTACATATATGGTAAAACATTGTATTGTGAACTCAAAAATTGAAGGGAAGAGAACAAGCAAACAAATTTGGACCTAGTAGCACAAAAAACTCATAAATTCGCCACTAAAGGAGGGAAAACACCACATTCTGAAAATGCTCTTCACCAATTCAACATGAAAGCTATCAAGTTAACATCCAGCACAATTTAAAAAACATCAAAAAAAGATTAATTTTTAAAACAAGATTAAGAATTCCTGAATCATCTGGAATTGATGCGATGCATTAAGCTAACATACTTTTGGATATCTAAAACAATTAAACTCATTTGTAACAGGTTAATCCATTAATAATATTCCATCAACACTTGAATTTCATTCATAAAAATATTGTGGCAAGATGTCATTATTTCAGGACATAGAAGACTTTGGCTCAAGAGAAATACAAATGTTTTATACATTTTAAAAATAGAAGATTAAAAAGCAAATAGTTCTCCAATTGCTTCATCTAATAGTAACATACTCTAACTATCAAATTAATACTAAAAAATTGCAAATAATAAAAATGAAGAATTATAGTTTACTTCATGTAATGCTTCAGCACCGTTCATATCTAGTACATGAATATTTAAATATAAAAATACTCCATTTTTTTCTCTATATGGCGCATCAGAAGAAAAATTGTAGTGAAGTTTCTTAATACAATTAGAAGAATCAATAAGTACATTGAAGAGCATATCTGAAGGTTAGATCAAAAATGTATCTTTTACATGCACAATAAACTTGAGTAATTTAACTTTCACTTAGAAAATATTAACATAATACTGATATATCAAAATTAAATAATAATATAACTTATTACTCTGCAGGTGAGCAATGCTCGGTGGCAGATAGAAAAGAAGACGCAATAATAGTATACATAATACATAAGTATATAAAAATTTAATGTATACAAAAGTATACATTAAAGACGTACAGGTGGGTATTATTACAAAAGGCTACTTTTCAGAGTAGAGCAACCTTCCCATTTATGCTTACTTCTGATAAGCAACTGTAGCCCCACAAAAGGGAGACTTGAGACCACGCTGCTCTTTCGGTGGGTGGCAAGGTCTCATCCACTTTTCAGTCTAATAAAATCAGACTCCTGCATGTTGTTTTCTATGAAGTAATGCAAAATATCATGAAGAGTTGCAACTACTTATGACTCATACAAGACAAGAAATACATTTTACTCCATTAAAATATTTCTTGATTTAGCATAATTAGAAGTGATATGAGAACAATATTTTTACACACAAAAATTCAAGATATACATAGATAACAGCAGTAACTCTTGGGGGTGGGGGATAAAACTCCATACAAAAAAGAGAGATCATTGTAATTGATTGTCAATTATTTCAAGAGTTTATCAATTTCTAATATAATAGAGACCTAATAAAAAGAAAAATAGAAATTTGGATACTTCCATATCACATAGAGATAGTAAGGCATCATAATTGACAATTACAAAGTGTTCCCTGCATGTTTTTATTTTACGCACTTATATCAATGGGAAGATTTAATTATTTATACAATAGCCAACAAAAAAATCTATTTCAGACATTCCAAAACCAATGCAGGCTCCCCCACTAAAAACTAAGCATGGTGCAGCCACTGGATCTGTGCATCTTGATTACAAGACTATGGGCGAAAGAGGTACCAAGGGTACTTTTCTAAAACCATTGACTAGCTTTCAGAATAAAAATAAAACAATCATGGTTCACACTTTACAGAAAGTGATCAACGTTAAAGATAGATATACTAAATTTAGCTTGTTGTATCCTGTGTAGACTGCTAAGAGTTAAAAAAAGACATGGAAATATTTGTAGTTTAGCTAGTAGTAGCCAGCCCACGCTCACAGGTGCAGTGGCCCAAGTGTACTTGGCAGATTCCTAAAGTAAAAAATGTTAAAGCAAGCAAAGCATTATCACTGCAACTAATGCAGTATCATCAGACTACACATCAGACTCTGGTCAAACCTTTCTGCAATGAAAATGGACATATTTCTCACAAATAATGTAAAAAACATTTAATGGCAATTAAAAAATTCAGTGTCTCACTGCTTACTGGTATCACAATAATCATTCCATCAATGGCATTTCTCATTTCTTTTCATAAATATTACAGCACACTTTAAGACAGTACTACGAGAATATGAAGACCCATTCTTTCTTGCAGCAAGTAATGCAAAAAGAATGTAGAATGACAATGAAAATAAAAGGCATATGAATTAAATGATTCCTTTGAACAAAGTTACAACAGAACATGTAACTCGTTTGAGGAGCTTGCTCTAATAGTTTCTAATTACTTCTTTCTGTATTCAAAATAAAGTATTTTTTATATAATATTGCAAGTAGGGTTACTTTGGCATGCTAATAAAAAATTGTTCACATGCTCCTAAGAGTAAAAATGAATGATACAAAACATTTCATGAAAATCTGTGTCATTCTGAAACCCAATGAACTTGCACCAACAGACAAGCTATAAAAGATTCTTAACTGACCAAAGTTTAAAAATACTCTTAAGTAAGCAGATAATAGGGTCTTTGGCAATGACATCTCTTGCAGAGAGGTAACTTATTATGAATATGGGTAACTCAAGATAACTTTTACATTAAATGAATTAATGTAAATTTTCATAACAATTGCACTAATAGGAAACAGCGAACATTTAAATAAGTAAAAAACTTATTAAAATCAGTTAATTACTTAAGTATAAATTATGTCCTTCAACCTTACAACTGGATTTTCAGTATTAGAATTCAATTTATAAGTCAAAATAAAAACAACAATTTTTTACATGCCATCATGGGCTTCTGTCACTAAAGTCTTGGATATCATCTTAGCCCATGTAACACAAAGGGTCTATGACACAGTATTGCCTAGACAGTCATGATAGTAATATAAATTGTAATTGTAGTTATTATTATGATGATTACTTGTTGAGATCATTCCATTCTTGAAATAATTTAATTAATTTTGATTAGATTTTATTTACAAACAATAATTTGAATTTATTAATATTTGCACTGAATTCTAAACAAGTTAAGTTATAAGTTTATCTGATAGTTACATGTAAATATAAAGTTTTTGAACAACATTCCATTGAAGGATATTTATGTAGCACATAAATGATCGCTGTCCCTCATCTAACAGAAAACACATGTATTCATCAACATGACTTAAGCAACAATTAAAATCATTTTATAATATGATTTATATGCAGATCAGAAGGAAAAAGAATCGTAGCTTAAATAGTTTTGCTTAAAGCAAATAAAATACACAACCCAAGAACAACTAAATAAACGATAAAATATAAAAACTATTTCATAAAATTCAATACTCTTCAACATACACACATAATATTATTTTCCCATAAATGTCAGTAAAATAAAAGAGAGCACATTGAAAGGACAAATCCCTGAGAAAGTATTAATCTAATATATTAAGTCTAGATAAACAAATACAACAAATTTTTGTAAGAAAAATTAGTATAAGATTACATTGAAAAATAATACTTTTTTGAGTCACAGTGTAAGCACACTTTACACTACTCGTACTTCATATGCCATTTGCATGCAAATTAAATAATATCAAATAATACATAAATTGATTGTAATACTGATTTTAGGTGGGTTGACACTCAACAACACTTCCAAACACAAATGGCAACATTGCCACCAAAATACATGTAAAGAATATTTTTGGTTTCATATGAAATTTCAAACCCATACCCTTCACCCACAACAACATGCCATGAGGGTCCATAATTTTTATCCATGTGTTCCTTGATCATACGGGCAGCACTCTAAAAGTCAAACAATATTAAAACAGTAAGAAGAAGAAACATTAGATACAAAATGAAAAAAATCAAGTTCCTAAACAATTACTCTCCAGCATTACACATTTTTCAAGATAATCATAAGAAAATAAATTATAAGAAAATTGGTACCTCATTATTGTGACTGAATTTTTCAATAGCAGTTGTAGCAAGCTCGACAGCTTCCCCTTGTATCTCATCAGGCATGTCCGAAAACTGCAAAACCAAGTGAAGTTAATTGGCAAGAATAGTCATACTGAAGATAAGTGTATGAATATTTATAAACTTTATTTGTACCTGTACAAGGGCGTAAGTATGTTTTTTCTCCTGTTCCTCCTTCTTTTCTCCTGTTTCACCAGTCACTCCTAATTCTCCCACTTCTCCCTGGCCAGCTACAGAACCACCAGGTGCAGCACTGGCCCTTGGACCTTCACCAGCTTCTCCGGCTCCTCCTGCACCTTCTTCCGCCATTCCGCATTAAATAAACGATAATTTTATTACTTAAAGGTGAGGCGAGTAAGCTTTACTAGCGCCTTTCAGTTTCTATAAACAAGCACTTTCACATTGCGTAACACGATGAAGTTGACATAAACCAGCTGTTTCTATTTATCAGATTTACCACTACCTTCAGAATCCAGTAAAAACTCAGAAATTCCTCCGAAATCCCGTCACATTGAAAAGCTCATATAAAGATTCATAATTGATGCGAAAACGATACTTTACAAGTGGAAATGTGCCTAAACCTACTCTTAACTCTGCTAGTTACTCAAATCGGAAATTTACACTTTTCGTCACGTTGGTAGAAATGGTCTTATATTCTCTGCTTTTGCCGTGCAGTGCAGGGAAATGCCCAACATCGTGAAAGCTCCCCGAGCTGAATTTTTTGATTCCAAAAGCAAAAAACATGGAATATTTTGGAGAAGCTATAGCTTTAGGCGTCGACGCAATTATTGTGGGAGTATGCTTCAAATTATATCTGAGAACAAAAAGTACAATAAAACTAATAGAGGTAATGCATTTTTTAATTTCTTTTTAATGTGTGAAAGCTGTTACAATTATTTTTCTTTTTTGTTTATTATATTTTGAGGGAAGTAGTATAACTTTTCCCATTCAATTCTGTTCTTTTAATGTATTGCTGTAAGATTACCTCACTACAAACACCCAATGCAATACCAACTTACATGCAATTATATGCAATAAATTGTGAAAACAAGAGATTTAACCTCATTATTTCGTGGCGTGTTCCCGTGTGATATGCTTGTAGGATATGCCAGAGGTGCTGGAGGTAGGACCTGATTTGAAACATTTAGTTGCAACTAGTCCTGAGCAGAAGCTGCCATATGTGGCTGTTCGGGGAGCTGTTAAGGCTCTTGGTACACCACTTCAGAGTATTGGGGAACCCCATGTTAATGCTGTGGTCCAGAAACTCAGTGTGAAAGAACATGTTGTCTCCCGAGGAACAATGGGGTTCTGGTAAGATAGTCATTCCATGTACCTTACAATATATTGTTAAGGATGGCAATATAAGTTCATTGCACTGGAACCAGGATATATCTATTGTGCACCCTTCATTTTTTATTCAGAAGTCTAGCTTTCTTTCTCAAAGTTCCAAACTATTTGACTTGCTCATCTTAATATTCATACATTACTGCGTGGTTGAAGATTTGTTCCTCAAGACCACAAGTACCTCTGAAAAGAAGGGGATTCACAAAGTCGTCATAATGAAATTCTTGCATCATGTATTATCAATATGCGTTTAAATGAAAACATGTCAAGTTAAAATATTTACTAGTCTATGAAATGTGAAAAAAAGCATTAAATGTTGGATAGTTCCAGGTTAGAGAGGGAGAATCATCTCCTTTGTCTCTTCCCTGGATTTACTAGTGCTACCACCCTACATGATACGTCCTCCTTCCACTTGTCCTCTTATTTTTAGAATGGTATTCATATGTTGAGTTGACTTTGTCTCCCATAAGTTTTATTAGAGTGAAAAATAATTTAATAATTTTTTTGTAGTTTATATTTTGGAATAAATTGTTAAGTGAGTGATATATTTTATTAGTATAATATAAATAAAAATATGTAAGTGACCTAATAAATAATTGAAAAGTTGAGTACAAGACACTATTTTTCTCTTAAATATATTACAATATTATTTGAGTGGTATTGTTAGATACACATGCAACAACCGGGCTGAATGATGTATTTCTTTTTCGATTTCGATATATTATTTATTATTTTACAGTATCTTAAGTTGAAAATGTCAAGATATAGATAATCGATGTTGTAAGCTTATTGATGACTATTCTGTTTTTTTAATTTTATTATATGATCCAGACTAGAAAATTTCTTATTCTTGATAGGCAGGGAGAAATAAAGGAGCAGTTTGAAAATATGGGATTGATGAGAACCTTTGAAAACTTTTGTTAAATGCTTCAAAATCTGTTTACTTTTGATGTGTTTTCTTATTTCAAAACCTTAAATATGCTTTGAATAAAATATTACTGAATTGTGTGGGAATAATGAATTAATGTGTTTTCTTAGGGCTGATCAAGAACGCACTCTTCAAGAGACAGTGAACTTGGTTCCTTTCAGTCTGACGGGTAAAGAGAAGGTTGGTGTTGAAGTTGTAGATGCTCTTGCTGCTGAAGTTCTTGATTTGGAGACAATAGTTGATCGATTTGAACCCAGTTCCCCAGGCATTGCTGATCACATCTGGGGTTTCTTCACTGGTGTGAGGCAAGATTCCTTTATTTTCTAAATGATCATTTCCTATGACTTTTTGTGGAGAATTTTATTACTATCTGATTTTTTATTATAGACCCCTGACTTCTAATAGCTGTGGAGAGCACAACAAAAATCGCAGGAAAAAAACAGTGAACACAATTCGTCATTTTATTCTGCATATACACACTTTGATTTTATGAATTTTTGCATAAAAAATTTGATTTTATGAATGAGTATTGATTTTTTAAAATCTGAAGTGTTTGAAAAAATGGGATATTTTTACTTTTTTTGCAGATGAATAAACATTATTTTTTATAAAATAAACAAAATGTCAAAAATAATTCTTTTTTGGCTGTTGTGTTTGTGACAAAATTTAATAATTTCAAGCTTCTACATCTTCTTCCATATTCCATCAGGAACATAGGGAGTCAATTAGTTTTTTCCACCGGACTCTGTTTGCTGCTTCTGTTTTCATTACAGCAAAGCTACTTCCATACTCCTTCAATACCGTTCTTCTCCAGTTTATTTTTGGCCTTCCTCAGTGTCTGGAGCCTTGAGGATTCCACTGAAGTGCACAGCATGTTACATCGTTCTGTCCTTTTCTAAAGGTATGCCCTATCCTGAAAAACTTTCTCTTTATTTCAATATTGATGTCCCCCTGGTTTGTGGTACGCATGAGGTTTTTGTTGCTGATAACATTTGGCCATCATATCTGCAGGATATAACACATTTATTTATGAAGACCTGGAGTTTCCTTTNAGGTTTTTGTTGCTGATAACATTTGGCCATCATATCTGCAGGATATAACACATTTATTTATGAAGACCTGGAGTTTCCTTTTGGCGTCTTCAGTAGTAAGCCAAGTTTCACAGCCATACAGTAAAACAGATTTCATGCATGAGTTCAAGATCTTTATCTTTGTATCTTTCAGGATGTTGGGAGAGTGTCACACATTTTTCAGCATTGAGAATGACCTTTTTTGTATTCTGGCATTGATATCCTTTCAGGTACCACCATCCATATCTATAACACTGCCAAGGTAGACAAATCCATCGGATAGAGCTATTTGATGTTGTTCTATATATAGAGGGGCGTTCTGTTTACCACCTGACTTCTTTCGTTTTTTGCACATTTATTTTTAGACCTACTTTTGCAGATTCATTTTGTAGATTGTCCAATTTTTCCTCCATGTGTTTGTGAGAATGAGAAAGGAGACACACATCGTCTGTGTAATCAAGGTCTTCTAGAGGATCATTCAAGTTCCAAGTTATACCTCTTTTGCCTCTGCTGGTAACATTTTTCATTACATTATCTATGACAACTAAAAATAGAAGGGGAGATAGTAGGCACCCCTGCCTAACTCTGATGATGTGTGAAATTTATTTGAGAGTTTCTCATTATGAAGTACTTGACAAGTAAATTGATTATACATTTCCTTTATTAAGTTTATGAACTTATCCGGTAGGCCTCTTGCTCGTAGCTCCTGCCATATCTGGTGTCTGTACACAGAATCAAAGGCTTTCTCATAATAAAAGTCATATATAGAAGGGAATTCCACTCAACTGATTGCTTGATTATTATGCGTAATGTGCATATATGCTCAATGCATGACCTGTTTTTATTGATGCCAGCTTGTTCTCTTCGAAGAGATGTTTCTAGATCCAGATACATTCGTTTCAGTATGATTTTACTGAACACTTTGCTAACTACGCTGAGAAGCATAATACCCCTCCAGTTCTTGCACTCCCTCAGATCTCCCTTTTATGGTATTTTCACCACAATTCCCTCTTGCCATTCCCATGTATATTGTTCTTCAACCCTTATTTGGCGCAATAATGCAGTAAGTAACTGAGCAGAAGAGGCTATGTCCACTTTCAAAATTTCAACTGGAATTTTATCCTTTCCCAGGGCTTTCCCATTTTTCATTTCCTTCAGAGCAGCAATAATCTCTCTCCAGGTTGGTACACTCATATCAATATCCAAATTCATGACTGTCACATTCTCTGTGCATTCAGTGGTAGTGCCACTATTTTCATATTCTGTGGTGAGCAGTTCCTCAAAATGCTCTTTCCATCTTTCCAATTGTTCTTCTGCCATACACAAAGCTTTACCAAACTTGTCATTTATGGGCACTTCATTGGACCTCTCTCCTGATAGTTTGCGGATAATCTGATATAGCTCTTTCAGATCATTCTTTTGAGCTGCTCCTTGCACTTCCTCCACCAGGTTCACAATTTGTTGCCTCTGGTCCCTTCTTGCTTTTAGTTTCACCATTTTATCTAGATCTCAATGTTGTTGAGAGAGCAACTTTTGTGTATCTTTATTCACACAGTTGTTTAGTAAATTTTTAACTTTTTTTCCTTTCTTTCATGTGTCTGCTGACATCCAGTCTTTTGTGTCTCTTGTTCTGTAGCCCAGGCATTCCTCTCTGGTCGCATTGAAAATGTCTTTAATGTTTTTCCATTTACCTTCAACAGTCAGAACTTCTTCTATGGCCTCTTTGCTCTCTATTTTTTCTCTAAGTTTCCCAATAAATTTCCTCTTCTGTTCTGGGTCCTTCAACTTTTCAATGAAATATGTTCTCTTTCTCTGTTCTGGTTTCTTGCTAGCTATAGTCTTCACTCGGATGTTAGCGGTTATTAAATAATGGTCACTGTTTATGTCAGCTCCTCTGCAATTTCTGACATATTAATTATTAAATATGCGACTTATTAAATTTTGAGCTGATGCATACGTGATCAATCTGGTTTTGCGTTTTGTTGTCTGATGACACCCACGTAACAATATGTCACCAGACTAGGGATCATTGGGCTGATAACTCATTGAAACCCAAAATTCTACTTATTTTCAAAGAGTCAAATAAAAAGAGCCAGACAGATCTGTTGACGAATATTGGCAGAGGAAAAGGTATACGATTTGGCCAGTGGAACATTCGAACTTTGTATCAGGTTGGTAGACTAGCCCAATTGTCAAAAGAAATGGAAAACTATCGTCTGGAGCTTCTTTGTGTAAGTGAAGTTCGATGGAATCAATATGGAGAAATCAGAACTAGGAAAGGACAATCATTCCTATATTCTGCTATAAGCTTCTACATGCAAGTGTTTTAATGATTGTATTAATTATAATTTAATTTATTAATTTCTTGCAAAAACACTGCTAAAAACTACCAGGCACATTATGAAGGAATACAATTTATACTGTCACATTCAGAAGAATGCCCTGATCACATTATAATTGATTTTAAACATTTAAAACTATTTACTCAGCCTCCAGCAAGTGATAAATAAAACCATATTTTCAATTAGCGGCCAGCTGTGCACTAGTCCTAAGCATTGTTGCTGCATGTATCACTCCACAAATGAGTATAACTTTGCAATGACGGGAATATACCAGTCTGTAGGGTCCAGTGACTGAGTGCGGCATTGGCAACAAAGTGCTTGACAGTAATGTACTGCTGGCTGGTTATTCAAAACACGTTTTCATTTATCACTTGCTGGATGCTGAGTAAATAGTTTTAAATGTTTTAATAGAATTGTAATGTAATCACGACATTCTTCTAAGTGCAACAGTAACTTATTCAATTACTATGTGTTTGGTTGCTTTTAACAGTGTTTTTTTTATACAGTATTTTTTTTCTTTCTGAAAAAATTGCCCCAAAATCCATGTTGGACTAGTCTATATTTGGAGTTTAAGACGTGGAAAGTGCTACTTCAAAGTTTCAAGGGTGAAAACGAATTAAGCGAACACAAGCCATATACATAACTTAACACAAAGAACATCGATCGATGATGGAGGGATTTGACGCTCATTTGAAGTGGAAACCGAATAATAACTGCTTCATTTCATTTAAGAATGACTGATTGCTGTCCCAGTACTGACCGTGACACACGATATTGTCGAGAGACCAGGATCTTGGACACAACAAAAATTGGACGATCAAAGGTGCTTCAATGAAACTTCGGGTTTTAAATTATGCTCAGATACATGGAAATAAAGCAGTGGTATGAGAATGCAAAAAAGAGCCAAAGTCTGTGTGGACCTGCGATGTCAAGAGATGTTGAATTGTACCAGTTAGCTTTTCTTTTTTAAGTCCTTATGATTATCCTTGCCAGAGCCATCTATTTAATGTGGAATTTTAAATTACCATTTCCCTTCAGAAAAACTTTGATTTTACTCAATTTAATTTTTTTTCTCCTAAATTTTGCATCCTGAAATAAGGGAACTATATTTGGATAAATACGATTATAACTCCTTATATTTTGCAAGTAGAAGCTTGAAATTATTAAATGTTGTCACAAAGAAGAGTGAAATCATACACTGAATAAGAATTATTTTTGACACTCTTAGTTTATTGTGTGATAAATAATATAGTCAATGTATTGGCAAAAAAAGTAAAAATATCACTCTCTTTTTACATTTCAGGTTTCAAAAAATTAATATTCAATTACAAAAACAAATTTTTCACTTGTGTATATGCAGAACAAAATGACAAATCCAATGGTGTTAAATGTTTTTTTATGTTTTTTGTTGTGCTCTCTGAAGCTATTACAAGTCGTGGGAGTGGTGCCTAATATTCAGACAATTCACTTTTTTTTCAGTTTTTGATGTTCAACTTGACATATTAAACTGAAATCTTTAGCATGTAAGAATTTCTTTGCTTTTCGTATTCTGTTATTTATTATGAATCACATGAAGAATATGAATCATAGTTTTAGCATCATCATAATCATGGTCTCAAGTTTATATGTTGTTTAAAAATATGATTTAACCTCTTATCATTTTTGAGGTGCCATTTGGTGAAGAGGAGTTGGAACTGTATGAATTACGACAAAGTAAGGTGCATAATAATGAAAATCTTCGCAGTATCTTAAGAAAATGGGATTTTTCACGAATTCATCATTAGTCAGTACTATGTCAATTTATGTATTCTGTTGGATAGAAGTAACATGGGATGTTAGTTTGAAGTAATATTGTTGCTCTTTCTTGCAAATTACATTTAGTCCTTAATAAGATATTGATTAGTTTAAATGTGTTGGCTGGTACTTCGCAAGATATCAGAAGAATACATAAGCACTACATGCTATGAGTAGCCTCATCAGATTATGATTTCTTCTCTGTTAGTTACAATTTTAAGCGGAAAAAGAAATGGTAAGGTATGAAGTGAATTGAAGAATTTTCCATGAGAATGTATAGTAAGAGACGTGTTATGGTGAGGAGACTTATGATGAATATTTCTCAAGATCTTTTCAAAAGGCATCAAGTAATGCCTGTTTTTGTTTCCCTGCCCCAACATTCACGTAAACTTTAATTGCACCTATAAATTAATCTACACTAAAAAAATGTCTCAAGTAAAATTTTCAAGGACTCTTAATGGCTGTTGCAAGTCTAAGCTAAGAGTGTTGCAAAATATTGATAGAATCCTAAAACTGAAAGAAAAGAAAACTAGATATGATGTGAACTAAGAGTCACTGGTGACCATCAAGCTTTCTGATATGTCTGCCGAGGTGACCATTTTAAGTTTACAGTGATTCTTGGTATATTGAACACAGCTAGGCTTTGTAGGTTCAAAAGAAAAAAGATGACATGAAGACAAAAGAGGCAATTAATCGCAAACAGTTTTGGTTTTTAATAGATTACTTAATTGATTTCAAAAAGAAAATAATCCGTTGTTCAAGAGTTTTAATTATTGAGTTAAGAGTATATCAAAATGCCAGTTCTTAAATGTATCCATTTAAGAACTGCTCTGCGTTTTTTAATGACTAGAAAATCATGTGTATTCAGATAGTAAATAATATTTAGAAAAATAGATAAATTAAACAACTATCCCTCCTGGCTGAAATAATTCTTGACTTAACATATTTGTAAATCCTGTAGCTATTAATAATATATCAATATATTTGTTAATAAATCAGCTATTAATTTCATCTTTACAGGCAAAGAGGTCTCCAGAGCACAGAAGATGTATTGCGGGAAGGTGTTTTGTTGACAGGAGTAGGAACTCTAGCTCTTGTGCCAAATGGTGAAGCTATGGGTGATATGCACCTTTCTCCACCTGCTGATGGGGCACCATTTTTTCTTACTGCCATGTCGCTGCACACTCTTTCGCGGCACCTAGATCGAGAACGTAGGATATACAAGTATGACATTTCTATAGTTCCTTTCTTCTTTAAGTGTAGTTTTTTTTGGTCATTTTTTCACCTTGCCAATTTTGATGATCATTTATAATTTACTGAGTAATGTCATTGGTTTTGGTAATATACTTGATGAGGAAATATATTTACTCTATATGAGAGAAATTTACTTTTGATTCATCTTAATGAAACCATTGTTTTAACATTCTCTTTAGCATCTGTGAATTCTTAACTAAACTCTTGAACTACTTTGATTTAATTTGCATGCAAAGTCAGACACATATCCGAGCTCGTTTTTGCATTATTTCTGAATTGATCCTCTGGTTCATGCTTCTCCTTCTGTCACCAAGTTAATGAAAATATGTGGTTGACTGATCTTTATGTATGATAGTAAATCATTAATAAAGCATATAACTATGTTTATTCCTAGGTTTTGGCAATATTTTTGTTTTATAGTGGTTCGCTAAGAATTTCTTCATTACGTTATTCTCTTTATTTTTATGACAGGGCTGCTGAGAGGATTTACAGGACCTGGGACAGACTTTTCATTTGGGACTCCTTACCCCTTCTCTTCTTTCTTCCAACTGTTCCACTTCTCCCCTAATAAGCAGGTCTATATAGTAAATAAACATACAGAAAGAAATATTTCAGTATATTTTTTAACATTTATGTTTAGTATGTCACGAATAGTAATTTGTAAATTAGGTAACAAGATCCTTTATGAATAAATAAATAAAACAATATTATGATGATGTACGTTTTCAGATGACACAAATAAATNCTGCAATTCAATTACTACCTACTTTAATTTATCAACAAATAAAAATCAACAATTATTGCTCCTTGTGGGTCGCTTTTTCTAAGCTGAAAACATGACAGATTAGTTTTATTTTCTGGTGACATCTTTTCAATTTTTGTTGTTTTGGATTTCAATATGTTATTCATCTATCATTCGATGCCTCCTGAGGGTCTTATTTCTTGAGGTCCTAGGCAAACTATATCCCCTCTGCCTCCACCCCACATCAGCGACATTGATTAACCTTTCACATGGAGATGAGACAGAAGGTTAAACACTTTGTTTGCAAGAGTATTTAAAACCTTTACCTGCATCATGCACGGTGGGGTGAGGAGGAAAATCAGTCATGTTTGTGGGATGCTGCCTTGAGATGTTTGTAATATTTCTTTTTTACCTGCATATGCCATCTATGTATGGCATACAAATTTTCATTTTATTGCTGGGAGCCATCTAGATATGTCCGCCACATTTTTCTTTCATTCATGGTGTGCCCTCTATCTATGTAGGGCACTCTTTTGGGTATCAGTGTCTGTTTCAGATATTTGCCATCTACNTGAACCTCTTTCCCTGATCCCTCAAAAAAATACCGAAGGACCCATCTCAGGGTGCGGAGAAAAGAGAAAGGAGATGACGTCTGAGGACGGATCCCCGCACACTGAAACAAACCCATGCCGTCTCTAGAAGGACTGTCGTCGATGTAAAGAAAACGGCATGACGTCTAAAGACGACATACCACGCGGAAGGATTAATGAAGCAAAAATTTTGTTTGAACAGTAGTTGAAACTTGATCTGCGAATCCACTGCGTGCTTTGTGCGTTGCAGGTGGGTCGCGGTGACGTTCGGAGTCGTGGGGTTGATGCTGGTGGCGGCGATGGCGCGTCGCTGGTGGCGGAAGGAGGCTCGGCGCGCTGCCGAGGCCTCTGCGCGCGCTGCTTCTGAAGCCGTTCGGCGAGAGCGGAGGCGCAAAGCGCGTAGCACCAGAGACAGGGAAATGGTGCCAGACGCGTTGCTGTGCGTCATCTGCAGGCAACGAGAGAGGGAGTTGGTGAGTTTGACGATAATCGTCTCTGGTAACTACATGATAGTGAAACAATATTATGTTCGGTGGGAAACGAATTCCTGCTTTAGAATTGGTTGAAATTTTTGGGGCTAGCTACTATTGATTAGAATTGTTGTACTCAAACATGTGAGTCTTGTGATGATGGATCAGGTGAACGTGCCAATCGATGGTAATTATTATCATCGATGTGAGTTATAAAGTTGAAATTCGAACTACTTGAACTGACTCTGAAGAATTTTTACTGAAAGTACACCAAACTATGAAAGAGTTTCTCTTATTGTTATTATTATTATTATTATAACACTGAAATTAGACAAAAGGAACACAATAGTAACATTAAATTTCAGTGGCTGCACAATTTTGAATGAGAAACATGTTAAAAATAATGAGGTGATTTTATTAAAAAATGTTTCTGGCCATTTTGATCTGCTTGCTTAGGAGATATTATTTATTAACCTATTTAAGAATATGTTGTTCAGCTTTGAGGTTGTGTTGGAAAAGTTTTAATTTGTGCACCCATTCACCACTGTAGGAGCAAAAGATCAGTAGGCAGGAGTTGATGGTGGTGAAAGACCCTTTATTAATGAAATAAATAAATGTGTATGGTACATCTACTCCATATTAATATAGTATTTTGTATCTTTCAGGTGCTTATGCCATGTGGTCATGTATGTGTTTGTGAAGAATGTGGAGAAGCTATGGGTTCGCAATGTCCAGTGTGTCGAGCATTTATTGAGAACAAGTCTCCAGCCTATGTTGCATAGTGGTACAGAACAGAATAGTGACTCTTCCACTATACTGGGGGCATTTTTTATGATGAGTTGTTCTTGAGCATAGAAGAACACACAGGCTACTAGACGCTTTTGGAATTCTATTATAAGTTATTCATTTTTATAATAGATGTTGGCTGTGTAAAAACTTTTTGTGCATTAAAAAGTGAACATGTTTGTCTCTAAAGGTACTTAAAACAATCGAAAGAAGACAATTCTACATACATTTAACAAAATATATACTTTATTATATAGTTTCTAAGTATTGAAACTTTTGAGTTCAGAATAGTTATATTTTTGCTTCTTGTATTTTAGAAGTATATTTTTGTAGATTAACCTCTGAAACTGGATACCATTTTTTAAAAAAACTTGAAGTATCACAAAGATTCATTTGTGCTACTTTCATTTCAAACATTGTTTTCAATTGTACTACTGCCAAATTATGAATCGTGGAAGAGTTTGTATTTGAGTGACTAGTCACATAAGCCACCATCCTCCTGGGGACTTCACTTGGGCTGAACTCTGATTATCAATGAAAATTGCACTTTAGTAATGTTACATTTAGTTCAATAAAAAGGGGGTTTATGTAATGAAGTGCCAAAAATTATGCTGACAAACACATTTTTTGTGAATATTGATAGTACGGTAAATACATATTTTTCTTTGTGTTAGTTCTTAGTGGACTGTGAAAATATTTTATATGATTGATGAATAAAAGTGAGTGACAATTGAAAATTTATTGCTGTAAAAATACAATTTTTTGTGAGGATCTCGCATTTTGAATGGAAAGGTAATGTGTTTGATAGATATAAGACCTGTAGAAGTTGCACTATGGATGCACAAACCCCTGCACTATGAATGCACAAAACTTTACAGGGTAATCTGTTATGACAGGCCCATTTATAGTGGACAATATTGAAGGTCCTGAGGATGCATAGAGACAATACATTTATTTCTGATATATGATATCTACTTATTAGGGATTAGAGTGGACAAAACAAATTTTCCTACAGTAACTTTGTAAGACACAACCAAGTCGTATTTGAAGAGAAATCCTAGAATATTTCAATAGCTGCTCTTCCACATTTGTGCATCATTACTGGTGCATCAGCAGTGAATTAACATTGCCATCAGTGTAATTTCTGATGGTCTGATGGGATGGTTTCTGGAACACTGTTATTCATGTGAACTATGTGATAATATTTACTTACTATTAACGTGCTGACATACTTTATATTTACCTGGGATAATCCTCCCTAAAGCTAGTTTTCAAAAGAATCATGACTGATGTGTAAAATATTCTCCTTTGGAGATAAATTAAATATAAATAAAATTAGCTGAGAAGTATAAAAGTTACATTGTGAGCTATGGAGCAAAATTTACATCTACGGTTCTGTGCTAAGCAAGATTAGAAATGAGCTTATGGAACTTGACAAATCTGGATATTTGAGCTCTAGTATCTTTTAATGTAATGGAAATGTGTTCAGGATTGTTTTCCAACCATTCTAATTCATTAAAAATACAAAGAGAATGGTTTAATTTGCTTTAAATCCATTTCCCTCTTTTGAGGATTCCTGCTTACAAGAGACAAATTTCCTCTTCCCATGATCTCTCATATAAAGAGGTTTCACTGTACTTGACTCTCTTCTTTGATCATGTCTCCCTCTTTCTTTCTAGTGTAATTGTCAGCTATTTTCTAATTGTCAGATATCTTTCTTGCTAATGATATCTTTCAAAATACTATTCATTCCCAATTACCAATTTTCAAACATCTGCAGGTAACTGCAATAAATTTCTGAGTGAAAGTTTTTTGTTTTGTTTTTTGTGGGGCCATATGGGTTGTCAACATCTAGGTCATTAGAGCCCTTGCAGATGGGGGAAAAAGTGCATAGGGATGAGCTGACATGACTCTTCCCTGTGTGTGGGACTTGTTGAATAACTCAACCATACCCACTAAAAAAACCTGAATTCACCAAATATCTAAACACGATGATAGGAAAGGATAGACAACAGTTGCCCGATATATTACATCAAAAATGAAATAAATTCTGAACTGTAGTTTTTCAAACAAAGGGAAAGAAGAAGAGGAAAATAATGCAAATTTAAACTCTCCTGACAACTTGTGGAAGGAGCCCCGATCTACTTATAAAATTTAATAATTTATTAACTTGATCAGTTACATTTCCGATTTTGGTGAATTTACAAAATAAACAGTTGCCAGACCTATGTTTCTCCGTATTCTGGTGTATTTTCTACAATCTGTGAGAACTACAATCTTCACGTACGGGAGGAGATGGAATTTAAGATTTCCCCTTTTAGAATCATGGAGATATCCACGCGATTCTAAAAGGCATGCCGCCTTCGCGGAACCGTCTACTTCATTTCCTCTGATCCCTACGTGTCCGGGAATCCAACAAAACAATGTTCTTTCCGTCACTTTGAAGAGACAAAAGTACATCCTGGATGTTCCAGATCAGTTTACCTTAACATCGCGGATACAGTGTTCTTCTTGTATTGCAGAAGATGGAAATTAATCTTCCGCTTATGCAAAGCTCAAGGAGTCTTACTGAAACCTTGATTTAAGACAGTGGGTGTGTGAATATTCAAGGTTTCCAAAATTTGTTTGGAGCGATATCCAAATGGTTTAGTTGCTCTCAGTCTATTGTTGTAGAAACGGATGGAATAAGATTGATGAAATACTGCGTTGTGTGCCAGATTGTCGGGTAAAGTACGCACATGGGAAAAGGGTAACATAAGTAGTTGCCGCCGGAGGTAAAAAATTGGTTCGNCTTTTGAGGATTCCTGCTTACAAGAGACAAATTTCCTCTTCCCATGATCTCTCATATAAAGAGGTTTCACTGTACTTGACTCTCTTCTTTGATCATGTCTCCCTCTTTCTTTCTAGTGTAATTGTCAGCTATTTTCTAATTGTCAGATATCTTTCTTGCTAATGATATCTTTCAAAATACTATTCATTCCCAATTACCAATTTTCAAACATCTGCAGGTAACTGCAATAAATTTCTGAGTGAAAGTTTTTTGTTAGATCAGCGAAATATTCAGCCATTGCTGTTGCCATTACTCGGTTGTTCGTGAGAACCTGACCCCGATAGTTGAGTCCGGATATTGGGACTCGAGAACACCTTCCGGATATCTTTAGGATTGACTCCCATACTTTAGTGGACGATGTTGATCTCTTAATGGTATTTAGAAACTCTTTCCAGGTGGTGGACCTGGATTCTTTGACAGTTCTGCACGCTTTTGCTCTCGGATTCCGATCTGCGGCGAGGTTTCCCAGAGATGATATAGTCTTAAATTTCCGCAATGCTCTTCACCTCGCCCGAATGGCGGTATGATGTGCGTCGTTCCACCAGTGAACATGAGGTCTTGGCGGAAACAAATGTTTTCGGAACGGATTCCTCTTGCGACGTGATGAATCACCTGGGTCAGATGGTCGATCCTCTCTTGGTCATTTCCCGTTTCTCTGAAAAAAGCCAAAGAGCGGTACAGTGTCCAGTTAACTTTTCTGACAACTCCACCCCTCGCTCGTTCTCCGGTGTCATCATGTCTGAAAGTGCTGTATCCCCGAATAATGGGGGAGTGATCTGCAGGCCAATAAATATCGAATTATGGCGCGCTAAGAGCTGTAGATCTTCACGGTGTGGTATTTATCCATTAAGTAGGGAAGCCATTACATTTCCTCTGAAGTAGGGAAGCCATTACAATTTTTTTCCTCTCGAATTGGACACTAGATCCTGCATTGTCACTTCATCGTCTGACGATGTTGTCTCCAATTCATAGGAAGAAAATGTAGTATTTTTCCTTTTGCCCTGGCGCGCCTTGGCGGCAGGAGCTTGTTGTTTAAAAAAATTGAAATGTTTACGGGTTTATTCTTGCGATTATTTCCATTTTTCGCGTTAGAAGGTTGTGAAACGGTGGTGTTTCTCACAAATGTGCTGGGAGTTGGATTCTTTTTTAAGGTTGACTACTAGTTGCTGGAGTAGCTGGCTTCTCTGGGCGTTCTTGTTTATTTCCACAGTTGCACTGACAAGTACACATTATTTTCGTGGACTCGCCAGTTATAGACGTCTGAATCGAAACGGACTTCTTCTGTACGGGTGTCTTCGCAGCAGTAGAGCAACTTGTTGAAAATACAGGATGCACGGGCCAGTACTGCTTGCGAACCTCTTGTCTTGAATTTTCTTTTCGTTGTAATTAACACAATTTTTACTTCATTCTGGATGACTCCCGGCGCAGTTAGTGCACACAGCATGCTACGTGCAAGTAATGCCCGGTTCGTGAGATGAATTTCCACACCTGCCACAAGTGAGGCGGCCTTACATGATGGTATTGTATGACCAAATCTATGGAACTGTAAACAGCGCATAGGATTTGGTATAAAAGACCGCACTGGCAAATTGATCCAACCAGCTTTTAAATTTTTGGCCAGATTAGGACAGATAAATGTCACGATTATGGAACTGGTCTTCTGCAGAACACCATTAACCTTCCTCACGATTTGACTGACGTGAGATACGTGGCCAGCCTCCTATTCTGCGACGTTCTTTTGTCGACACACATTATGTCCCTGCAAGCTACTACTCCCTTGCTGCGATTAAGCACAGCATGGAACTCGTACTTGACCGGGAACTCTCCCAGCCTTTTGCAATTCAGGAGGGTCGATGTTGGAAGTTTGTTTCCAACAACATCAAACCGTTCCGCAATGTCTTTATGGCCTTCAATGTACCGCAGATTCCTTCCAAGGCTTTATGTATGTAAAAAGGTGAAATTTTCTCTAAAGATCCTTCCACTCTAGCCCTGACAATAAAATCATTCCGATGTTGAATATTCTGTTTCTTTGGCAATTCATTTGAAGCGGGAGGGCTGTGAACTCTCTGCCGCTTCGCATCACTTTCGGTGTCAGGCAATCCTTGCGGTCCACCCGATCCGCAAGGTGAGGAAATTTTGGGACTAGAAATCTTGTTCCCACGAGTTCAGAGGAAGAGGTGTCCAGTGACGTGGAGCCCCTACATCACGCCGCTAAGTCTTATACAACAGAGGTGCGGCAGTTGCCCTAGAGTTTGTCCACTAAGGAGTGTTTAGCCACTCACCTCGACATTGAGGGTTTTTTATAGAGGTATAGTTCACCCTCGCGACCCGGCCGAAGAAGGGAAGATCCCTCTTTGTAACAACACAAATGGTGGTCACTGAAGCGTGCCCAAAGTTTATGGTTTCCGGGGACAGGTGGCGTAGTACCATCCCCCAGCTCGGGACCATGGATCTGCCAAGCCGAATCTGAGCCCTATGCGGGAACTCTGAAAGTTATCTAGCAATATAATACAAATAACTTCATTGGTGTCTGGCTGACACTCCATCAGTCCTAGGATCTAAGGACCCCTCAAAACTTGTTTCAGATTGAGATGTATAGAAATATTTATGGATGACGTAGGTGAAAGACTTATTTAATTTTACTTTACTGTCTTAAGTTGTTCTGTGAAGAAATCACACACACACA
>NNCF01132717.1:0-12010 GCA_002313205.1 Laupala kohalensis | reverse complement strand
TTTTCAGAAGCCCAATACCTAAAGTTCTGCTTGTTTACCACTCCTGACAAATGAAAATGGGCTTCGTCACTCATAATCAAAACAATATCATCAGTCATGTTTTCCACCATTGTTTCTGCAAATCTGAATCGTCTTCCGTAGTCGTTTTGCTGCAATTGTTGGACAACCATCAGCTTAAATGGATGAAAATGCAGGTCCAAATGTAAAATCCGGCGAACTGATCGGTTCGACATGCGAAGAGCACGAGCATGTCGCACAGCCGAACGACGAGGGCTTGCTTCAACTGCTTGACGCACTCTTTCAATGTTTTCCGGGGTTCGTACCGTTCGTTCACCACCTCGTGCAGTTCCAGGTCTCAAGGAACCTGTTCGTTGAAAGTTATTCACCCACTTCATTATTGTTTCAAACCTCGGAACACGACCATGACGACCAACGTTGAAATGATTCCGGAACCGTCTCTGAGTTTGAATGACGGAACGGCCCGTTTCAATAAAGGTGTTGTACACAAACACACGATGCTCGATCGACCACGTCTGCATTGCTACTAAAATGGCAACTCATAACAAACAGATACCCCCACTCTTTATCCGCCAAGGTTATCCCCACTTTGCACGACGCCCCGTTCAAATCATCCATACCTCCCTGTCCAACCCTGTATAAGATGCAAACATCAATTTTTCTCTAGTTATTCGTACCTAACAACCACGTCAGGTATATTTACAAATAAACGTTTTACACAAAAACAGAATCTTACATTTTAACTAGGTACTATTTCTATACATTTTTGTTTTAAGATGAAAATTTAATAGCATTTGTGTTTAGTTAATGAACTGCCTCCTACGTAACCTTACACTTCCTCAAACTTTGATACTATCCAGGTGTATTATTAAGTTTGTTATATTTATTTACCCAAGTAGAGACTGGTGAAAATCAATGAGATCACTCTTCAGGTCATCACATCTGGAAAACACAACAAGAATACAATATTATCAGTCAACATACTTATTGTAAAAATCAGTTCAAATACTGTAACTTAATTCAGCAATGTTTGTTTTAATTCATTGATCACAAAAAATACAGTTTATACAGTTTTAGCATAAATATAGACCTTGACATAAATTAATAAAATAAAAGTAAAATAATAGAATTCCTACAATAGATATCTAATAACCGTAGCCTAAATAAATATTAATATACCGCAATAGTACAAAATAATAGTATTTTATATTAATTTCTACGTAGTCTAAGTTAAATGAATATTATGAAATGTAACAAAATTATTATATTGTTGGTATTCTTATATGCAAATATTATTGTCATTGTTGTTAGTACTATGACACGCCATACATCATTGTTATGATCTACAAACTGTCAACCAAATTTTTTATAAAGACGTCCTTGAAAGGCTTAGAAAAAGGGTCATTCGCGTGAGACCAGACATTGCAGACAAATGGATGCTCCATCATGACAACGCCCCATGTCACACTGCCCTCTCCATAACAGAATTTTTTACCTCAAAAGGCATTCCTGTGGTTCCCCAGCCCCCCTATTCACCTGACCTCAGTCCCTGTGACTTTTCCTTTTTCCTCAACTGAAAAATATCCTTAAAGGTCGTCATTTCGGGACTGTAGAAAACATTCAAAAGAGTGTAACGGACATACTGAAGACCATACCGGTTGAAGACTTCCAGCGCTGCTACCAACAATGGGAACAACGTCTCCATCGGTGTGTAGCTGCCCAAGGGAACTACTTTGAAGGGGATAACATTGATGTTTGAAAAAAATAAAAACTTTGGTAAATAAAAAATCAGTCTCATTACTTTTCTGCCAGACCTCGTATGTGGTTCAGTAAAATATTATTATATTTCTGTTCATCATTTCATACACAGACTTCATTCATCAATACATTACTTAGATATTATAGGTAATAAATTTTTATACAATACTCCATGTAACATTCGTTTTCATTTAACATACAATGGAAGTCGTCCGGGGTAAAATGTGCGGAGAACACTCACATACTTCGTGCGACTCGCACACCAAACCGTCAGACCAAGACAATTTAACCAGAGTTGTCGTCTACAAGAGAATGTAACAAATATATTTATAAATAAATAAGCAACAATAATCGCAGCAAAGCGACTGAGCTAAGTACGTCTGCCCACGCGGGCAGTGGCGCTAAGTCAACAAGAATTACTTACCTTTCTGGTAGGGAAGGGGATCTCATGAAAGTAATGTCCGGGTTGCCGCTGAAGCACCCCGGAACACAGCAAACAAAAATTCGCGACATGACTACAGCAACAGTGCTACAGCAAATTCGCAACAGTGCTACGTACAGCAGCGCACACAGAATGTAATAATCGAAGGCCAACACTAGCAGCCAATAGGAGATGGGTGAACACGATCTTGCAGCCATCTATTGAGCGCTACAGTAAATATCTAGAGATGAGTAGATGCTGGCGATGTGTGGTTGAAATTAGGTGCGCACTACTACAAGTTTCTAACCTCAGACATTTTCCTCCTACCTTCTTTCCTCACCCTGGTCACGGGCTATATACCAGACAACTTTTTCCCGTGTTAACTGCTTGTTACTGGTTTCAGCGCTCCAAACGAAATTTTGTGCCAACTACTGTCGAGACTAGTTCTACAAGCGGCCGCCAGGGCGCGTGGCAGTTCCCGATTCCTCTCCCCTCCTTGGTACTGTATCACCTTCCTCCTCTAGGTACCCCCTCCCACGATCTAATGCTTCCTCATTTCACATTGTATTTAGCTGAAAATACTTTCCCTGCAAAAATTAACATTTGTGAATAGTTAACACAATGTATAATTCAAATATATTACTACACATTTGAAACAGAAAATGAAAACAGGACACAATTGACTGGAAATTTATTCAAAGAAAATACATACTTGCTCTCAATTCTATTTATTCATAATAAGAACACATGACATTGTCACATGCAATGTCATGTTACAGGAAATATACAATCCTTCATACAAAATACTAGCAAAAAGGAACTCATTTATGTACATCCACCAACAATTTGGAGGAATAAATAAATAAATGAGACTGATAAAGCAATCACATGAGAAAGAAAGGAAGCAGATGAGTCCATAAATATGGTTCAATTTTATCAACTTTGTGGGGAAATGTCATCTCCACTGGCGTTATAGAAGAAAGTAGTCAATGGAATGATAATTTTGTTTTAAGCTATAGTGGTGTATAAACCCCACTGCTCCTTGCACAAATTGTAACATTTTCCACAAATGTTATTGTTTGAGTGATGATGAAGTGATTGACAAAGAGATAATGTAAGATTTACTTTTGTTCAGTTGAGGTCCAAAATGTAAACAAATCTTATAATCTACCAAGAAACAAGATTGTCCATTCTACAGGTTGAATATTAATCTATCAAGAAAATGGGAGAGGCCTGTCAACCTGAGAATATCTGTGAGAAGACTGACTTCGCAATAAGAAATTCAGAAAAGTTGTACCAATACTAATGTTGATTTGAAAGAAAAGTTTACTCTAAATCCTTTCATATATTCATAGAATAACGTTACTAGATTTATCCGCTTCATGGTAAAAAAACATTACCAAGTTACAAACACCACAATATACTAAAACTCAAGTAGTAAACTAATAAAGTGAAAGTAAAATTAATTAACATGGATTGTCAGAAAACCAAAAGAAGCCACAACACATCAAGTTATAAATAAACAAAGTGGAAATTAAATTTAAAAAAATGCAAGTTTACATTAAAACAAAAAAGGTGGCTCAATGAAAAATGTAACTCTTCTACACAGTACATAAACATTTATCAAAAATAAAATTCACCACCAATATAATTACGTTAAATAAGGTGCAAACGTCAATTTTTCTCTAGTTATTCGTAACTGCCACATGTCAGGTATAATTACAAATAAACGGTTTGCACAGAAACAGAATCTTACATTTTAACTACGTACTACTTAAAATTTTTGTTTTAAGATGAAAATTTAATAGCATTTGTGTTTAGTTAACGAAATGTCTCCTACGTACCCTTACCCAGCCTCAAACTTCGTTACTATCCAGGTGTATTATTAAGTTTGTTATGTTTATGTACCCAAGTAGAGCCCGGCGAAAACAAGAGAGGTAATTTAACCTACCGTCGAAGTCTTTGGGAGAAAAATGCACAAAACACACTCTTGAATGAAAAGTAAGCCGCACTATCGGACCGATAAATATGTCGTTTTGTTTCCATCGTTTTGTTCAAGCATGCACGTCTTGTCGTATTCATTTTGATAGATTTCAACGATTTGTTTGGTTGGTGAACTCTGTATTGAAACACGCGTCGTTTAACGATGTTCGCCGCAGATACGGCGACTTTCGTTGTGGTGTGGATGGCCAGGAGCCGGCGGCAAGTAGTGCGGCTAGTGAGTGTCGTTTACAATAAAGATAAAGAAAATAATACGCTTTCTGACGAATTTGAAAAAGAAAACAGAGAAAATGAGAGATATATGAAGGGTGGGTGTGGAAGTTCGAGTAGGTCTGCGGGATAGAGTATTACATGAGAGAAGGGGTCCTCGGAAAGATGGTGACGATATTTGTTGAAAAGATTGGAAGAGTTAGAGTCGGAGAAAGCACATTCAATTTCTGTTTTAACTAGAGCACAAGAGTCATAGGTTCGAGTTTTGATATCTGTCTCAACTCTGATTTTTTAGTGCCCGCAGGGATTTAACAGCGATACGCTACTCCCGATTTTCTTGTTGTTGAAAGAGACGGAGGTTGGTGTAGCGCGTGGTTGCCCAGAATTCGCAACCGTAGGCTGTTATGCTGCGGATACAGGATTTATGTATGTTCAGTTTTATTTTGAGGGGTATTTGGGGATTATATAGAAAGGGGGCAAGTTGCAAAGTTTATTTTGGCGTGGAGTTCTTTTACATGGTCGCTCCATGTGAAGCGGCGGTCCATGTTTAGGCCCAGGTATTTGATGTTGTTCGGTGAGCCATGGTGTTTTGTGCCCGTCGACGAGGAGTTCAGGAGTAGTCCTTCAGCGTTTGTAGGTGCTGCGCTTGCGGCCGAATAAAATTGCCTGGAACTTGGAGGCGTTCTGTTGGAGTCCATTGGTTTTGCTCCAGCGGACTAGGCGGGTGGTGGCTCGTTGAAGATAGCGTAGGGAGGCCGGAAGGTAGGTTTTTTCTGCCCAGAAAGCAGCGTCGTCTGCGTAAAGGAATTGGGCTACGTGGGGGTGGGAGGGCAATTTGATAGAAAGAGGGAGAAGAGCGTTGGTGGCCACACACTGCCTTGTGGCACGCCTGCTAGGATCGGGTGGAGGATGAGAGTGGCATACTGGTATTTTATGTTAAAAGTTCTGTTGGTTAAGAAACTGGGGAGGGCGTGAAAAGGTGCGGAGATTAGATTTCTTGTTTCCAGGAGTAGGTTGTAGTGGACGGTGTCGAAAGCAAATGATAAATCGAAGAATATTACTCGGGTAAGTCTTGATCTGAGGTGGGGGAAATTTCTTGGGTGAGACGGAGGATTTGAAGGGTGACTGATTTATGTTGGCGGAAACCAAATTGGGAGGGAGGAGGAGGTTGTGGGATTCGAGGTGGGTTATTAGGCGAGAGTGGTGAGTTTTTCCAAGACTTTACCGAGGATGGAAAGGATGTTTATGGGGCAGTAATTGTTGGGGTCTTTAGGGTTTTTGCCAGGTTTGGGAAAGAGCGTGACGGCGGCGGATTTCCATGGAAGGGGGAAATTAGCCTAAGAGGATGCCGGAGTTGTAAATGAGGGTGAGGAGGACGAATGCACTTCTCGGCAGGTGGCGTAGTTTTTTGCCGAGTATCTTGTCGGATCCTCCTGCTTTCCGAGTGGAAGTGGTGTTTTAGCTGTTGACGGACTTCGTCTGTGTAGATTTCCCAGGCTGTAGTGTCCGTGGAGGTGCGAGCGGGGTGAGGGGAAGGTTGAATGGTGGTGGGATGAATCGTGATTGAAGAGTATCAGCAAAAATTTTGCATTTTCGAGAGGGGTTGTAGGTGGGGGAGGAGCCTGGTGCTTGGTGGGGGAGATTGCTGTAGAGAGTTTATTTATGATTTTCTGGAGTTTCCTCACGTCTTGGGGTTGGGTTATACAGGATTTGGTTATGAATCCAGTTGTCGATTTTGAGAGATTGGAGACGGTTATGAAGTAGGCGGCGAGTATTTTTGGAAATGACTCTTATCCGCAGCGTCGCGTGTGCGATAGAAGCGTCTCTGGGCTCGGCGGCGCTCACGTATGAGGGCGAGGATGTCGGCGGGTAGGGTTTGGAGTGGATGAGTGGCGGGGGTGATGGTGCTGTTTAGGTGGCGGGAGTAAGTGATGTGGTGGCTTAAATGGGTGATTGCGTAGTCAATGTTCTCGGGAGTATGAAGGGGAAGGTTTGTATTGATTTTACGACTGAGACGAGCGGTGAATTGTTGCCAGTTGGTAGTAATAGACGGAGGGTGAGAGAAGTGGAAGGGGAAAGTGCCAAAAATGTTGTGAATATTACGGGGAGGTGAATTCAAAAACAGGTTGGGGGTTTATGATAGAGATGGTGTTGGAGTGGAGACATGTCGAGTATATCGTGGGGTCATACCAATGGGAGGGGGGAGTGTGAGAGGGTTTTTCAGAATGTATGCATGGAGGGAGAGGTGCGCAGCGTTTTGCGTTCCGCAGTTCCATGACTCATGTTTCGCGTAGAGATCTCCAGCGAGGATGAGGCGAGGTCCCAATGAGCGAAGGGCGTCGATGTCCACGGTGTTTAGGCGGTTCTTCGATGACGGGTGGCGGTAGACTGACGCAATGAAGATTACACCGGACGTGCAGCCTATTTCGATGATGGTCGCCTCGAGAGATGTGAGATTGGGGGTTGGTATCATGATGTGCGATATCGACTTGCTGATGGCGATGGCAATTCCCCCGCGGGCGGCGTGACCGGGTTGTGCAGAGCAATCATTCCGGTAACTGAAATATCCGGGGAGGCGGAAGTGCAGAGAGAGGATGAGCTAAGTTTCCTAGAGAAGTATTTTTAGTGATTAATCAGTTATAAATTGGGATATGCTAGGGGATATACCTGTGAGGCAACCCCTGCAATTCCAAGAGCAGAGGACGACAATTTTGCCGTTATTTATTGACATTTTGGAAATGGTGGGACAGTGTACCCAAAATTCTATCACATCAGTTTTCGTAAGCCACAAAAGATTTAACTAAGTAACGTACGTAAACTACAGCACCCTTCGTTCTCCACTGTTTAAATTGATTTAAAATTGGAACTAACAGTTCGTCTCAACTTCAAAATACTTCATCTTGCTTCACGATTTCATTTCAACTGATTTCAACTTGATTCGTTGCGAGCAATAACAAGGTAATAAGAGCGCGAGAAATCTAACCCAACACGAAACTTGCTGCGATCTATTGAGCGCAACCACAAATATAGCTGGTGGCGCTGTCTGGACGAAATGTTTGACTAACTACTATAAACTTCACACCTTTCTCCCTATCCTGTTTCTTTAACCTGCACAGGCTTACTGACTTACTTCACCCTAAGGCGCCGTTCACTCTAAGGCGATATAAGATAAGCGATGTACCGAAAGCAATATATTGCGACGATATATTGCTAGGAAGGTTCATGACAGCGGCGATAAATCGGTGCGACCTGGGTGATGAAAATGTGGTGAGAACACAATTCCCACTACTTCAGTTACAAATATGAGCTCAAGTGAGGAAGAAGTTGTAGTGTCTTATTGGTTCATGCGTAGGATGAGAAGAAAAAGGAAATACTGGGTACATCCCTACAATCTTACCAACGTGCACCAAAGTTCGGCTGTTGTTTCTCGAGAGCTGTCTCAACATGAATGAAAATTCAGGGAGTTTTATCGAATGAATTCTAAAAACTTTCATGTGCTGAAAAACCTAGTGTCACGAACCCTTGAAAAAAGAGATACACGTTTTAGGAAGGTTATTTCTCCAGATGAAAAACTTCTTATTACAATAAGGTAAGTAGATATGAAAAATTAACAACTGTATTAATAAAATTTAGCATTTTTATTTTTATAATTTTCACAAATTGTACCAATCAGTTCCACTTTCTTGCGGCAGTGGGGTAATCGAATTGAATCCCGAAGTCGTTGCAGTATTGCTCTTGTGAGACTGAGTTTGTAAGGTGTCATGATGGGGTAACGGACTCCATAAAGAAGGGCTGGAAGCAACTGAAATATGGATTTCACATTCTCTCGTTCGTCCTCCTCTAAGAACTGATGTAAGAGAGACATTGTTTGTATTTTAAAAGTTACGACGCAAGCTAAGGTTTTTTTAATCAGGTAAAAGAGAAAGAAGGAAATACTGTTCAGCATCTTGGTCACTTTTGTTAACAGATCTTTTCATGTTCATCCATTCTATAAAAGCATCGTCGACTTGGTCTTTACCCTTTCGTTTTTTGTGTGTTTGACTTGAGCTTATACCAGCGGGCTTTTCTATTAATTGCACAGAAGAAGCTTCATCAGGCTTTTCCTCTTCAACAATGTCTCCTTTCACTAAATTAATGAAAGGAACTACAGATTCTCTTCTTCCCATCATGTTCACAGCTCAAAATATCGTACGATACTAATCACCGAAGAGACCGACAATTGGTACTTCGAGCGATGTATCACTTACGATAAGTTGTGCAATCGCATGGGTGTGAAAATTTTTTATCGCCTCCCTTTAGATTTCAAGTACCTGTCTGTGCGTGTTGCTTATCGTATATCACTTACGATACATCACTTATCTTATATCGCCTTAGTGTGAACGGCGCCTAAAACTAAACAGAATAATGCATAACGCTGCTAAATATTGACTTCACTCATTTTTTTAAAATTTTCTTGACTTACACCACTCTCATTTTCACCAGCTCATATATATAGCTTGTCCCAGGCTTGTCCACATAGAAAGTCTATGATTCAATTTATTCTTTGATGTTTTACCCGCGAAAAGTTTCCAAACTTGCTGTTATTGCGCCATACTGTGCGTTTAGCCAGGTTAATGTGTTGTCTTTTATGCTTGCGCGTATTACATGATTTTCTTGTCTTCGTTAAATTTCTTAATTTTGAGTGAATTGTTTGAGCTCCGAATGTTAGTTGGATATTCAGTTTTGAATTCGGCATTTATCTTTTGAGTGTCGAAACTCCACAATTTAACCAAGAGGTACATTGCGTATTAACAATGGCAATTCAACTCTCGGAAGGCTCACTATGCGTAAGTTTGTTTGAATAACTGAAACTTATTATAATTACACTTCTTTCCGTTACATTTAACTTGTTTTTGTGTTTACCTTCTCTTTTCTTATGACACTGGGTGCATTTATGTTTCAATGATGTAGAGGATCAATTAACTCTCATACTATAAACGTGCCGTGAATGACCGTTTTCTTGTCATAAATAGTTTAAACGGACTAATATGTTCGACGTTATTAATTATTTATGAGTCGTAGGAAACTAATATACAATGAAGAACAAAGGACAGCATGTATCATACATGGCTGCCTTGTTGAATTTGTTACACTCAGGAGCCTTGTAAGACTGTTTATATTTTCCAAATACCTTAAAACCTTAAATCATCCTCCATAAAATATGAAATCCTTAATCCTTAGTTTTCATTTTTGAAGTTATGATTTTTCTTATTGATTTTTCCATAGCACTCTGTAACATCCTCCAATTTGTAGTTTGGTTTATAAGCAGTTTCTTTACTTACAATATTTACAATTAACATTTTCCTTTTATTAATTATTCTTATATCAATTAACTACAAGCTTTGGGAAATTATTCTTATATCAATTACTTACAAGCCTGGTCTCATTATTTCTCGTCATTTTCAGTAATTTCCTCGTAATTAAGTCTTCCTAGCATATGCATTAGCATTTTGTTTCTGTATAATTTTTTTTTTTGTAACCATGTTATGAAATGTAACATATTAACCATGGGGAATGTGCTTTGTAATATCAGTAAGTTGTTGATATCTAATTTCTGAAGCATTCTTATTTATGAGCAGTTTTGGAGTAAATTTGTATATGTCATGTTGACACACTATTTATTAGAACCTTTGTTCATCACAAGTTTCATCTTCTACATAATTACACAAATTTGTTGTTTCTTTTTCTGTGTAATCGGATGAAACAAATCACACTTATGAAGTTTTGTACTTAAGTGCATGAAAACATGTCTGGGATTTCCAATTATTTTATCTCTCACCTTTTCCTTTACAAAATAATGTCATTTTAAATATACTTAGAGAAAAGAAGCTAATTGACTTAGTTTATTTGAAAAGGATCTTACTTGACCAGTTGCATCCTAAAAATTGACTGCTCTGACGCGTTTGATCTTATCTGAGCAAATGTAGATGATAAACTCTTTCATCCTACACTTCTTAAATGAGACTGATTCTACATCCCTATTCATTCTATTGAACACATATTTATTTATTCTGAAATAGAAAAATACATTTACCATTACATAGTAATGTATCATTCAATACAGAAGAGGACTTGTCTTTTGTACAATTAAAAAAGTATTGTCTACTCACTAGTTAAGAAAATGAAATTTATCCTTCTTAAATAATGAAGTTAGTTTTTTTAACAGCATATATAATACTAATAAAAAGAGTAGAATACAAAATAACAGAAATATAATTTTACTGTGGAAATTATTTTGTCACTGTTCGTAAATGGAGTTATTTATCATTCCTTTACTCATTCATTCATTCATAAAGTTTTTCCAACTGTTTTTTTGTTTACGAGACTTTTAGGGTCGTTTGGTGGAGGTGGATTTTCACTTCGGCGGGATTGTCATGAATACTTTGGAATACTTAAATTTTAACTGTATATGATGTCTACGATTTGTTTTGGAATAATAAATGGATAATAGTATGAATTTATTATATCCTTTCTTTTATGAACATTAAATCCACCTTTGTTGTTTTTAGTAAGTTGAATGTTATCAGCCATGTTGGTAAGCAAGGATAGGTTGTATCACGAGTTGGCAACCAAAACAAACGATTGGTACTAGCTGACATTTTGGAACATTTACCATTTGGGCATTTTATTGGAATTGGTGGGGCGGTCCCTTGCTTGTTTCTGGAGAATAACTTTGTTTATTATCCCCCTCTTGGTCATAAGCAGTTTGCAACTGCGTTTTTGACAATGGTTTATAAATTTGGTAATTTTCTCTGAATGCTTCTTATGTGATTTTAGTCTGTTAATTGGTTCTCTTGAAAACATTAATGTTACAATTTTCTTTCAGGACATTATGAGAGGTGAACAGGTTGAAGAACCTGTATTGCAGATTTTGGTGAGTAAATTTGATGATTTTTTAATCTGGCATATTTCAGATCAAATTTGCATTATTAACTAAAGTGATAATTGCTCCATCTGAAATGGTAGGAAACCTCTGATAGTCTTCAAAAGGCCTTGGAAACATGATTATTCCATCAGAGTTCTAACAGCAAAGATACCTTTCGAACAGTATTCTACACAAATGTCCATTGCATTCTAAAATATGGTATAATATTTTGGGGACAAGCACCAGAAACAAAAACTTATAGTACAGAAGAGAATAATATGAACAATTATTATTATTATTCACAGTGCATAATAAATTAATTTTCCTCCAAACAGTTTCTGTTGTTGTTAATATGAATACTTATTGAATTCCTTACGACTAGTCAAGTAATGTAACATGAATGCACCCTTGTGCAAGTCCTTGTTTTTTCAGTTCCAATAAAACTTGAGGAAGCTCTTGACCANATCAATATTTTGCTTCCTGTGTAGTCCGAACTGAAGTATAAAATTTTCTATATGATCTTTTTCCAGGTTCGGGATACCTCAAGCAAAATGCCAACCCATCAATCTCTGCCTGCCTCTTGTGTTGGTGTCTTGAATAAATAATAAATAAATAAATTTTATTGTCAAAAAACAGTACAAACTGCGTATGACCACGTGGAGGGAAAAAAAAAACTAATTTACTCTCCGGAAGCAAGC
>NNCF01132715.1:0-12551 GCA_002313205.1 Laupala kohalensis | reverse complement strand
AACACTAAATTCACGATTTATTGTTACAATAAATTCGTGTTCTTATTTTTTTGTAGTTGCGTTTTCAGTTACTTTTTTATTAAACTTGAGTCGAAGTATTGTCATTCGTAGTGAAATCACGCGCTTCTCTTCCGTCTTATTCACTTCATCCCAAAGCTTAGTGTTGGAAAAGGTGAGATGACTGAAATGGAAACGCATTAAACGTGACATCATCACCAAAATCCTACACCTACGTAGTACATTACTGTTGGATACCTAAATTTAGCAACTATATTATCGTAGGTTGGGACTACGCTGAATTAAACTCTTAAAAGATGTTTTAAACTAAAAGTTTTCAGATGTCTCTCAGACTTGTATTATTTCTATTCGACTAAACGTGGCTTAAATATCGAGTCTCTCTCCCATTAACGACACCATGTCATCGCTAGGGATTGCTTTCTCCCCCTTCCCATCAATGCTGAATATGTATTTAAGCAACTTCGTATCAAAATTTATCTAAGTGACCCCGAAAATTATTAAATTGAAATTAATATCGGACATATTATATTATGTTTACATACCCCCATACAATGGGATATAAAGATTTTATCTCGCCCCTGTGATTGCTTTATACTTATAAAACATGAAGCAGAAGGAACCTTATTCATTTCAACGACCCAGAAAACAATGGATTCGACCCTAATACTGGTAGTTTTGCATTATTTTTACACGACACTCCCATCCCAATTCACACCTATTAGTTCACTAATATGATCTGAACAAGGAATTAAAAGGCATAGAGAGTATTATAATTCACCTGAGAATCCCGGAAAATTACGGATTCGACACCAGTATTGGTTGTTTTCCATTTTCCTTTATTTTTACGTGCCGCTTCCTTTTTTGCCCCGTCTTAAAGGGTACCGTGCCCCCTCCCCANGCCTTAGGGCCCTTGATCGGAATTGATGGGATGGTCCCTTGCTTGCTTCCGGAGAGTAAATTAGTTTTTTTTCCCTCCACGTGGTCATACGCAGTTTGTACTGTTTTTTTTTGACAATAAATTTATTTATTTATTTATTATCTGTTCTTTATTCACTAACAATTACTTCATTATCAATGTCAATATCAATTTATACATATTATATATTATCTGGAATTCGATGGATGACGTTTCAAGGTCCAGATACGACATCCTCTTCAGGTCTAAGTTTCTAGTCTATTGTGCAAGTAAAAGGGTTTCGTGAGAACACATCGTCAGTTCTTAAAATATCAGAATTTTTTATTCATTGTCAACAAGGAGCCCTTAACTTGTATAAAATTATCATTATCAGTAATGTAATGATCTATAACCGTTTTATGTGTGTGTTCTTGTCAACTATTACTGTCAGAATGATACGAAACCAGTAGGTATCAATCGCGAAAACCTTTTTACTCGCATAATGGACTAGAAACTTAGACCTGAAGAGGAGGTCGTATCTGGACCTTAAAAACGTCGTCATCCATCCAATTCAAGATAACATATAATCTGTACAAATTTTTATTGACATTGATAATGAAGTAATTGTTAGTGAATAAAGATTAGATATTAATAATTGATGGTCTATAATATCACACTAAATTTTATTTTCCTTCAGTAAAATATTTACAATTATTTTTCCTGTCTCTCCCTTTCTCACCACCGTTTAAGTCGCAAGGAGTATCTTATTGCCGCAAATACTACATTTAGAATTATATCAGAAGTTCAGTGCCATTATCAGAGTACACGCCGAAAACATTGGGTTTGCCACTGATACACATAATTTACCATCCTCTTCCCTAGGGGTGTATGGAGGGGGGAGCTAATCGTGAACTTAATCGTTTCATCGGAAGTGTTGTTATGCGTATCCGCGGCCCCGAAATTCGTGGTCTCAACACCTATATCGGTCATTAATTTTACATTACATCCCCTTCCCATCCCAATCCAAAGGGTGTATTTATTGTGGACTTAAGCAACATTAGGAATGTTGGTATCCGTTTCAACGACCCCAAAAAATGATATATTCAACACCAACATTGGTCGTTTTCCATATTTTTACTTAACAAATATGTTTCACGCCTATCTTCTGAATACAAATATTCGGGTCGTTTTTCTTTGCTACTCTGATTTTTACTTACCCCCTTATTCCCACCCCCTACTCACGGATGGTGAGGGAGTACTATCCCTTATGTGTACTGATTGTGGACTTGCGCATCTCGGGGGAGGGGGGTCATTTCTAATCTCAGCGTCTACGACATATAGTGTCAAAACTAATATGGGGTTTTTTCTTTATTTAAACTTCCCGCCCTTCATCTACGGGATGATAAGTGTGCAGTTTCACCCAGTGAGACTAATCGTGGACGTAAGCAGTGGTAGATGTGACATTAATCCTCTCGGCGGCCCTCAATATCATGTATTCACTATTTATATCGGCTGTTCTCGACCACATTTTCATGTCATCTCCTTCCCACCCCCACCTTCTTAGAATGATAGAAGGTTGGTTGAAGTTGCTCCGGATATTTCGGAGTTATGGTGAACTATACATACACACAGCAACGTGCATTCATTTGTATATGTGTAAATAATAATTTCCTCCCATGATTTACCCCAACCCCCTACGTTAACATAAATGAAAGTATTTATACGTATTGAATAGGTATTCGTTCCAGACTATAAAGTATTATCTCTGAAAACGGGGTTCAAGAATGAATGGACAAGATTCGTAACATTTATTATTTTACTTTTTATCATTTTCGTTAGAAATAAAACTTTATGGTACAAACCAATTTTCAAAAAAATTGAGGTAATTGTCACAAATTACAAATATTAAAAACAGTAAATAGTTTAACCAACGATCATCATCGGCGTATAGAATATTCCTGATTATAGAAAGTCGCACTAAAAGAGGTTTTACCACTCATTGTCAGTGAAAAAAAAGGAATTGGAATACTATATTATGAATACAAAGGCACTATCACGACTCCAATATTAACAAATAAATTTAGAATCGATAGCTATGGATGTTTTAGAAAAATATTGGTACATAAATCATCCAATTTACGCGAATCAAGTCACGGATACTTTGCTACTATAAAATACAAGATCATATAAAACCGCGAACAAGTGAAATATCTCTGCATATGTCCGGCGGCTTGTAAATTGTTTTAAAAAATGAAAACTTTTGCAGTTAAAAAATTTATCTTTTTAAAATATTCGGACAGTACTTCATTTGTATTAAGAATGTTGTTGAATAAATTACGAAATTGAAGATAATTCTTTTCTCATAAGAGGAATATATTTCATGGAAATATTACAGTCTATATTTTGCATGAATGGTTCATAAGGGGCATTTTAGAAGCTAAAACCAACATGACCATATGTCGACAGAACTATTATAAAATGAAAGATCGTTGGGTAGTTCCACTATTGCAGTTCCGCCATCTTCCTCCATATTCCCCGCATCTGTTATGTGACCACCCCGTGTGAGACGTTCGCTTCGCTTCCTGGCCAGCCGTCGCGTCGTGCCTCTCTCCCACTCTTCATACCCCGTGCTGTCTCGAGCCCAGTGTTTTGAGGCACCGCGGCGGCGCCAGTCCCTCCTTCCTTGAGTGGCCGGCCCGGCGACAGCACCGCTGCAACGGACGCCGGGCTCTTTGCGCCAAGGAGCAATGCCACGGCCACTCACAGTGGCAGCTACACTTGGTTTATCTTTATCCTACGAAGGAGGAAGGAGACATGCTTCTTACGACGTGACGCTCACAAGGAGAAGCATCATCAACGCGTAATCAGTTTATTAGTTTGGGCTGCAGGCTTCAGAAGCGCGTTGTCGTATTCTCGGGTGATGCGAATAAGTGAGACAAATTGTACCGTAATGTACCCTCAACGTTTTTAGTGTTCAGAAACTAAGAATTCTATAAATGGTAAACATAATTGGTGAGAGACAATAAATATTTTATAATTGCCAGAAATTCGAGCGTGTCGTAGGAATAGTAAAGAAAAATTTGAATGTGCAAAGGAAATTTACAGTGAAAATATTTTCAGTTTTTTGTTTGATATTTACCCACTCATTTATTTAGAAGAGATTGTAATATTAAAATTATTATTTTTTAATTATTCATTTCAGTTTACATTAAAAACAAAAGGAAAAATACGTTATATGTCAAACAAATCCCTGGGTTCTTAGTTGCTTAAAATAAATAACATAAAGTGATAAGTTAATATCAATGGATAACGTCTTCTCTCTCATGAAATAGTCTTACTACTATATTGTATTACCTCCTCAGGACGACTGGAATCGAATTTAAATTTTAAGGCGTGTCCGTCTTATATATTTTAATACATACAATTGAAGAGCTATGAAAAAACAGTTTCTCCGGAACCTGATTTACAATGATTTGGAAAACAAGATTATCACCATCTCTATACTTTTGAGACATGATCGTATTGTCATTCAAATGAAGAATAGATATTCCGACGTACTATCAAGCTGCGTTACCTAAGAGAGGAACAATTTAAATAAAAATAATTTAATATAAATTATATTTATATTAATTATTGTTTATTAAATTACTTAAAAAAATAATTTAATAAATAATAAAAATAATTCATAATTGCTAATACGTAAAACATGCGTACTTTTATTTGATGATACGTTAAACATTAATTTATTACGTTTATATATTAAATGTTATTGTACTTTAAAACATTAAAAAATTTGTAGAAGATTTCCTATTATCTCATCTTTCACCTTTTCGTTTTCGAGATTACTTCATGTAGAAATAAATTCGAGAAAACGTATTTGGCTCATTTATTTTAAAAGGACTTGACTTCTTTTCTCACAAAGGACAGCTGTGACGTGTCTGACCATGCAGGGAATAAACAATATTAGAAGAGAATTGTCCGTGAGTTACTTCATGTTCCCTTGTGTATTATAATATACTATTCATAGCTGTTCTGATGTCCTGTTTACATTGTTGTTGCTAAATAAGAAACCTAGTAAAACTTTCCTACAACTGCACATAGAGGAAAGTAGTNTATTATAATATACTATTCATAGCTGTTCTGATGTCCTGTTTACATTGTTGTTGCTAAATAAGAAACCTAGTAAAACTTTCCTACAACTAGCACATAGAGGAAAGTAGTTTCTGTCATACTAATCAGGTCAATAAAATAGTCTCGCTGAAGGAAAATGAACGTTTATATTACATACAAAATTAGTTACATTCAAGTTTAATTTTCTAGCCACCAACCCGCTGAGTTTGTCAATGACAAAATTAAAGATATGTAAATGTATGGAGGAATTTGTCTATGTTCGTAGACAGTGTTAACGAGCCTATACTTGGAGTGACGTCTCCCTCCGGCTCTTGCTCTCAAGGAGGTGCTGGCTCAAACGACGTGTGGCGAGAGAGTGGAAGGGGGGGGAAGGGGAGAGAAGACTCTGGCGCGGCGACGACGACGACGAGTGGGGACACACAGGTGCGCTAATGAGTTAATAGCACTTAGACGGGGTCACCACCCGTACGCCAAAGGCAGCGCCACGATGGCAGGGAGGAGCAGCTAGAAAATTTTCGTTAATAATTCACGCATCGTAACCGCCGCCGCCGCCGCCACCCACTTCCACGGAGGCTTCTGTCGCGTTTGCCTCTCCTTCGTCTCTCTGCGCGCTTGCTTGCTTCCCTCTCTTCCGCGAACTTTTAACTGTCTTTTGAATGGGGATCATGCCACTGGATCTGGAATTACAAAAAAAAGAAATTACACATTAGAGGAGGAGAAATCATACATTTCGATTCTCATATTATACACAAGGATGTGAAAAAACAATGAAAAGAAAGGTTATGACAAAGTCACTACTCGAACAGGCAGATACGATAGGATGCAGTATTAGGTGGAAGGTTTACATGACAACGTTTCCAATGTTCAATTTGTGGGGGATAAATAGGAAACTGTCCTCGCCAATATTGTTTATTTTATGATGTGTGGCTAAAATAAATTGGAAAAAAATGTTTTCACCAACCCTTACAACTATGAAGTCTCTGACATGTCACGGCAATATTAATACATATTTGGCTAAATATACATTAATCGAAATTGAAATGTGTCCTATCCACAAATTACCATGAGGATAATGAACTTGTTATGAGGGATTGCCCATTTATGGAAATTAGAGAAGAGAATATTTAATGTATTTATGAAAAATAGGAGAATTATATCACAAATATAAAAGAACGCTAGAAAAAAAGAAGAGATGTTTGAAAATGTTTTGTTACTAAATTAGGGAAAGTACGAAATAAAATTACATGAAATTATATTGAAAATGTTGTAAACGCCGGAAATTACTTTATTCGGTGCCAGGTAAAGTGGACCAAATAAAAAGAAGACAAAATCTTTTGAATAGCCATTATGGCTCACTAGGTGGATCAGATCATTTCTTCCGCCATTCTCTTTCCTTTTTTTTCCCCTCTACACTTTTATTCTCATCTTGTTTTTCCTTCTTTCTGATTTGTATCAACCTGTTCTAAAGCTATTTATCGGTGACATCCGAAACCTTTTCTGATAGCCAATGAACGTTCTAACAAAATATTGTTTCGCGTCCAAATATTCATGTTCCGTAATTAAAATTAACCAGAACCTCGTGTATTTTGCCTTGTAGGTAGCCCACCAAATATTCAATTTATATGTGAATTTGTTCGTAATAAATGCCTGAAAATCGATCTTGTTCGTAGATAAATGCAAAATTTTGAGTATATAAAATTTAATACAGTATTATAATTAAATTAAAATTTTAAGTATTTAATATAAATATACTTCTTCTAGTAGTAATCATAAACTAATCAAAACAACGTGAGGAAGCGTCGTGTATATCGCTTCAAGAATCGATATGAACTTATAACACGAGACAAAATATTGTGGATAAATTTTTCCCTAAAAGAATAAAAGGTAAATATAGTGATATATCATGAAAATGGATGAAATTATATGTGACATTCAAAACGAATTCTGTGGATATTGAATATTTAGAGGAATGCCATCATAAATGAAATAATTCTTGGACATATCAAGAATATCTTAGGAATTGTTTATATATGTTGTTAACTTGTGTACAATTTGTTTCCGAGATAAAATTCGCGTACTACTATGACCTGATGACGACGGACAGCAACTGTCAAAACGACGTGCGTTCATAATAATTTAGTCCACTTACAAGGTCATCCTTAATGTTTCCCTTTAGGAATGTTCAGTACTCGATGCTGTATAGTGCAGATTAGAATTACCTTGTTACGTTCCAGTCTCAGTTGTGACGTACACATTAGGAGTGAAAGAACGCCAGTAGCAGTGCGCGTGCGTGGATGACTCGCCAGATGGTAAGGACGCAGGTGAGGGCACGTTGCCCGCGGCACTGAGAACAAAACTCGTGAGGCGAGAGGAGTAATTGCAGAAATGATACGTTTCCTTGCCTTGTATCAATCATTGTGTGACTGTTCACTATACATCATTTTATGCAAAGCGAGTAATTGTCTTGTTAAGTTAACGATGTGTATGTGTGTACTTCACTCGTATTCAGTCTTAAACAAATTGCGTTACTAAGTTGCTGATGATATCTTGGATCATTACGTATGCGACGAACGTTAGCATGAGTGTACTAGACAAGATTTTTAAAATCTCAAGTGCATCGGATTTTTTCCTAGCATGTAATATGTGAATGTTATTCTTTCGGAATACTTAGCCACAGATACTTATTCTGTTTACCAAATATCATTCTAAAATTACATATTATGTGATAGATTTATTTAGTCATTATTCGTCTCCAGTATTTAAAAATTAATTTCAAACCAATAAAATCTTGGTTTTAAGTTGATTTGTACAGAAACAGAATAGCAAGTATGATTAACAGCACGAAGTCTATTACATGAAATTATGTAATACAACTTTTACTATAAACCTTTGAAAATTTTGCAAATTAAAAGTTACATAGTATCACGATACATTGTCTCCTGAGCTAAAGTTTCCATGAGTGAATAATAATTGATTGTTTTTCTATTCTTTCATTGAAATACTCTTTGTATTTGAAACTTAAATTTCATCGCTATTTCATTTTGGTTCCTGTAGACTGACTTTGCTCACAGGTATTTTTCCCTCAATCACCATTTGAGGTTTAGCCCCTGCCAGGTTCCAAGCACGGGTATGGTTGCTACCCACCTGGCATAGACAACAATGTGACTTTTTTATACTCAATCCAATGTGCTCTTACAGCGCAAACTGAGGTGAGTTAATTAAATAATTAAAATAAAAAACAAATGAACAATATCATACGATATTAAGAGCAAATAAAAGTTGCTTTATTGGCAAGTTATATTTTCCATCTATAGTAAATGTATTTTTTTATGTTGACTGAATAAGATTTCTGTATTTAAAATTAAAAAAATAACTATTAAAACACGGGTTGTAGAAATTCATCTCCTGGGACGTGCTAGTTTTAATACCTGTGGGAAAGTATCTCAATTCGATATTTAAGGAAGATTTTGCGTTCAGGTCACGTAAGAAAATTCCTATTCACAACGACATTTGGGTCATTTTAATTTTAACCTTCATTAGGGCTACAACAAAATTATTAATATTATATATAGATCAAAAATCTGAATTGTGAAACGGTATCTCAAATCCTTTTCGAAAGAAGTAAAACTCAAGATATGTGATTGCTTCCATGACTGAGCGTCTTCCGAACGTCGGAGTAGGCCACCCGCATGACAACGCCGAACAGGTGCGATGAGGAGGCATCGGGCGTCCGTCGTCGGATGAAGAGGGCGGATGTGCCCGCGGCAGGGCGGGTCGGCGCTGACATGCAAAGCAGCGGCGGCGCCTCTGATGACGTCGTGGCTCGTGCCGCTACCGCAGCAATTACTGCCAGCGCGCTCCAAACCCTCGTCTCTGCAGCTACTGGATGTGAAGCGGAAGCTTTTCTCTGGTGCTATTGCTGCTGTTGCTAGCACTCGTTTTTTTTACGACCTCGTTGTAATTGCGATGTGGGGGATGGGTAGATTTCGCATACAATAGTATCCGCTGTACGTGACGTTTGATGAATTTTTCAAAATTTAATGTACAAAGAAAGTAGTATCCTGGCCCGGTTTATTCTTCAGTTTTCCTTCGCGTGGAGGAGGAAATCTAATATATTACTTTATTACGAATAGCTAACAATTTTTATTCTTTCCATGAGGGGGCACAGAAATCATAAATCCACCTCTGTCTTAGGGCCCTTGATCGAGATGGATGTGTGAGTCCATTGGTTGATTCCGGAGAGTAAATTATATTAGTTTATTATCTTCCACGTGGTCAGACAAAGAAGTTGTACCTACTTTTTTGATAATAAATTTATTAATTTAGTGTATTTCAATTTTCAACTATGTATCACTGCACTATAAATTCTGGTTCGTGGAATATTCAGACTTATAATTCGCATGATTCTTAGTAAAAGTAATTTTTAAATAATTAAATCGCATGTACGTTTTTTATCACAAAAATCTTACTGTGATTGTAATGGAAAAAAGTAAGTTTTGAGGTGGTTTTGGCCGAGAGAGTTGTGTAAAACCGTACTTGTATCTGTGGATTAATTTCTCTGTAGTGAACAGTAGGAATTATATTTTCATTATTTATTTTTTTGTCCGAAAATGAATTCATGATTATTTTCATTACACGAGAGTAGCATTTAACATTCCTTCACAGTATTCAAATAAAATGCTCAATATGAATATATTCATATTTATTTAAGAAACAACTTTTAAGTAGGCAAAAAATTTGTTTTTTATTTCTGAAAATGAAATATTATATATAGTATTATAAAATGATAGTAGATGAACACAATACATTGTTTAGAAAGAAACCCCGTTTAGCAAAGCAGAAAAACGATTGTACGTACAGTGGTGACCGAGCATCGCCCGAATAGATCACAAAATTGTCGCATGACAAAATATTTTTCGCAAAGGGATTCAAGCCATGGTTTACATCCTCAGTTACACTGTTGTGTAACCATGAATATAACGAATGATAATTCCATACGTAACTATTTTGCTTATTTGGTTACTGCTCAGTTTACGTAGCCCATATAAGATGTATTTTGAGTGGGTTCTGGTTTAAGGAGTAATTCTTAAATTTTATGGAACTGACACTCCGTATTTACGCGGGAGAACACATACTGAGAGTAAATAGAAAATAATAACCATTTGTCTTAAATTGTGCTTTCCTCTTATATTCACACATTCGTAAACAAATGAAAATTATCTATTTATTGTAATCCACAATATACCCTATTTATAATATTAGACATTGCTATTAGACATACATATTTATTTATGAGATAAGTGTTGACCACATGGTGACTACCGTGAGAAAGTATTCGCCGTTCGTACGACACCGATCAGTGGCGAACAGTCTTCAGTTAAAAGAATGTATTATGCCTCTGATTGGTAATCTCTTATTCTTCAGGTCTTTCCTTTCCAATTATTCATAGGTATAGGGAAAGTATAATGAACGTCCTAAAAATAAATGGAGATCTCTTCACGTCTTTACGATAATGGTATGTGATAAATTTTTGTTTATTCTATAACACAAAAATAATCAACGTATCCGAACCAAACTTGAATTTGGTTTGAGTACATTTGGAATAGGAACCCATTTCTGCAGACTCTTTGCAGACTCTTTTTGTCGCTGTAGACACGTGGGTGTCAGCAGAATGATACTTTTGCACGCAGCCACACATAACCGGGAAAAGAAGGTGAACTGAGGTCAACGTTGAAATAAAATATTCTTCACGCGTGTTCATTTTCCATCGAGGATTGAAAGAAAAGATTGGATTACAGCTGTATTCTTTGGATTTTTTTTTTCTTTTTCGAAAAGGTAGTAGTAGAATTTTGTTTTTAAATTCTTTACTGAATTTTCTTTTTGAATTGAACAATCTAGGAACACATTTTAACTTTGAAGAAAGTTACAATCCTCTTATTTTTTTGCTAATTATTACTTTACATGAATTCGCTGGTTCGTATTTTGCTAGTAGAGCTAACTTTCATTCAATGTAATGAGTTGTTACAGCGTTACATCAAAAGTAGTCGTGCCAAATTCAAATGAATATTGTTTATTTCATAATGTTTCAGGCTTGAAAATATTAAGTGTAATTACCTTTTTAATAATAAGATAAAATTTCGTCGAAATTTGTTCGTAGTATAGGGATCAAAGTCTCATATATGTTCGTGCGAGGTCCGACTTCGACTCCCCGCCGAGAAAGTTATATATTCATTTATTTTTGTTAACATGATCTGCCTCATTATACTTTCCTCGTGTGTTTAACATTTTTATTATTACTATTAAAGAACCATTTTTTTTTCAATTAAAGAAACAAATTAAGTCAGCTGTATCGAAAAACGCCGGTTCAATCAGCTTGGTGTGATGTTGGTGGTGAATCTGAGTTTTTGAATTCGTAACTATTATATAACTTACTTGTTTGATTGTAACAAATGAAAAACAATTCTTAATGATTGAAAGAACATGTGAGATGGAAATTCGTATGAACTGAAAGAAAAATTCTTGCAGTTAAGCAGCAAACTTAAGCAGTTTTATTCGCATTTTAGTTACACAGCAGCTATTTATTAATAGCAAAAATGTTAAAAAGAGGATAAATTTATCACATGATCGACAAAAATGAATAAAAAAGCACCTCTGCTCTCCCGGGTATTCGAACCCCAGGTCTAATCTGTGAATTTCATTAAAATCATTAGAGCCGTTCTCGAGAAAATTTTTGACAAATACATAGGTATATAGGTACATAGATACAATTATTACTTGCTTAATAGTATACGATTTGAAGTGTTTATTCTCATCAAAACATCTTGTATATTCACTAATTCACTTCATTTAACCTTCCTACATGCTTGTTTGTTGGGAACAAACCGCGTCTCAGTTGACATAACTACCAACGTTTCCACCATCTTGCTGTGGCGTTCTTCAGGGAAATGTCAGAGCTGCGCAGACCCAAGTTGCTGTCGTACATTGCGAGTTCGCTTTATACTGTCTCCGGCTGCGGAAGCCTCCGCTTACAATTAACCTCCACATGTTATTCAAACATAACTTAAAATATTTTCAATTTATTTAATATTTTTATTGAAAATGGAACAATTAAGTTTTAAATAATAGAATACAGATATTATACTGGAAAATCCTTAGAATTCACCCTTAAAATTTAGCAGTTTCCTTTCAAATATTGTACGTTCAATCGTTTAGGGAAAGACGATAGTCTAAATACAAAATAGTTTTCTGTGGTTTGACTGGTTGAAAACGCCGAGTAATATTACCGAGTACATGAAAACACACCGTTCTCTCCATTTAATTGCAATTGTAGAGTATATATACCAAATTGTTACTATTATTTAATTCAATGTAATGTATATATAGCTCAGAGCTCTTATGCACGGATATACCCACTTTTATTGAATTTATAAGAGAGTCATTCTGAGTGATTTTCGAATTTCGGAATTCTTTACACATTTTCGGGACTGTCCCGTATAATAATCGGAAT
>NNCF01132702.1:36799-63386 GCA_002313205.1 Laupala kohalensis | reverse complement strand
ATTTATTATTTATTATTCCACTATGTGTCGTATAGGCTGCATGACATCTCGTAGGCATGCATTCGGAGAAAGCCAGTGCACGATGGCGGTCGTTTTGCATGAGTGTACACGAGAAGAACAGCTAGCAATTGTGCGTTCTTTTTTTGTCAAAGGACTATCCTTCGAAGTGCATTGCGAAATGCTTCCCGTGTCTGGTGACATCTGTTTCTCACGGAAAGCTGAGTTCAATTGGATCCAGATGTTTAACAAGCATCAGAAATGGGGAGCGTCCTGGTCGTCCTGCGGAGGTGTCAACTGCAGTCGCAGTGCAGCGTGTGGAACAAAGCATTCGTAATGACCGGCGTGTGATGATCGAAGACGTAGCGCATGCTGTAGGCCGTTCACATGGAACCGAGTGAATGAGGAGTAGCTTTTCGTATGTTTGTGCACGATGGGTGCCCAGCTAGTTGTCTGAGGAACATAAAAAAGAACAGATTGGGTCTGTCTTTATGTGATGCCACATATGTGATGGACGGGATATATTTGATGTAATTCAAGAAATATATATACTGTTTCGCTTTTTCAGTCCATTTGAATGTTCCAGACCACATTAAATAAATTGTAGGATAAGAAAAGTTAAAATATAGGTTAAAGAACCAGAATATCAACAAATCTCCATCACGCGCTTTCTACTGAGCGAAAAATGGCAAACCAAGTGTGGACTGTTCACGCAAATATTTATCTTGTTTGAGTCCTTTGATGTTTGACTAAAAACCGAGCAGAGGACGGATATAGGTGATCGCGTATTTACGTATTTGCCTCAGTAGAGCAAAAACATCGAACACAGACAAATAGATCCACACTTTGCCGCGTTGGCAAATACACAAATACGCAACGCCATGTGATGTGCCACCATCACGGGGGACGAGCCTTGGGTTTAATCACTTTCAACCCGAATTCAACCGATCTTCCATGGAATGGAAACATTCCACACACACCACACCCCGAACAAAAAGAAAGTTCAAGACGCGTCTATCAGCCCACAAGGTTGTGCTTACCGTGTCTTGGGTCATGAAAGGGGTCGTACTTTAGAAATTCAAGCCTCACGGTGAGATTGTGAATGCCACGCAGTACTGCACCATATTGCGGGAACTCCGACAGGCCATTTGCCACAAGCGACCTGGACTCCTGACAACGGGAGTGATTCTTCTGGATGACAATGCCCACCCTCACATAGGAAGACCAACGCAGGAGCTGTTACGAACTCTTCGTTGGGAACATTTGCTTGGAACATCCTCCGTAGAGTCCCGTCTCCGGCCCCAGTGATTTTCATCCGTTTCGGCCGCTAAACAATCATTTGAGTGGCCTTCAATCTCAAGCAGATGATGCCGTAATCCAAGAGGTTACTCGTTGGCTCAGACAGCAACTAAAAGACTTCTTTGCCACCGGCTTTGTAAATAAGTGTATGAATGTACAATGTAATTTGTCGAAAAGTGAAATTAATGTCAGGAAGTTACTTTGATTATTATTGCCTCTTTACAGCTTTGCGACTTATTTCCTTACCTACGTATCTTGTTGAAGGTGAACGGTGCATTTTCGGAACAGGAAAAATTTCGAGGTTTTCAAACAAGTTCAAATTGGGAGTGAAAACGTATAGAGGAGAAAACTCAATTTTAATTTGTTAGTCTATATGACTAACAATAACTATCTTCAGCTTTTCTCTACATTCGATGTGTTAACGAAAGTCCATCGCTCATTGTATCAATTATTCTCTTGAGAAGGTCAAGTCACGCATATATGAGAATACGCGTTTGTTTTGTACTACATTTAATGTCGTATTGATAAAACAGTAAATGGGCGACCCATGGCGTAGTGCCTAGCGTCCCGCCTTCTACCTCTGGTGATGCTAGTTCATACCCTGTGTGGTCCAAGTAGAATTCGCAGTGGTGGACGAAGCGGTGTTCGTGACAGGTTTTCTCGGAGTATTCCCGTTTCATAAAGGACTAGTTTTCTTGCAGTTGGCCACAAAATAAGAACACATATATTTATAAAATGCCGACGTTTCGATCTGTATTGAGGTCATCCTGAGGGCTAAAGTAACTCCTTAGAAACTACCATCACTCCACACAGCTCACTTTCCTTACCCGTAACCCTATAGTATACATGGCGTGATGGTAGTTTATAAAATAAATAATCGAATAATATAAATAATCGGCAAAATATAAATATATGTGTTATTATTTTGTGGCCAACTGCAAGAAAACCATTCCTTTATGATCACTATGGTCGATAACTCTCATACTACTACTCTCGTTTCCCCTACCATTCGTTTCACCGCAAAATTCACTCATCTTCATTCACCTTCCTGTCATTCATTCATTACCCGCCTCGGGGAGGTGCGTCAGGAAGGGCATCCGCCACCCTTGTAATTCCACAGTCATATCAAAAAAGATGAATCATATCATCCTCATCTCCGACCCATACAGGCAAGGGAAAACGAGTTGAGGTTCGTAAGGTTCATATCGAATAAAACAATAAGAACGATATTTTTTTATCGAGATTGAAAGGAACAGAATTCAATACTCATTCTTTATGAGACCGCGAGTAGAAAATTACGCGGTATGGGTTTTATACTGCAATAACAGAAAAGAATGAATCCTTGAATCCAGAAGGGGCCTTATTGCATGAAAAACACTCCAGCAATCAAAGAAAGTTGAAATCCGTCTAAAAATGGAAATATCGTGATGTATGTCAATCACAAAAACTTGGTCGTATCGCGACGAAACGGCATACAGAGAACTTAATGATATGATTTTCGAAGTAAAGTGTAGAAGTGGAATGAAACCGATTGTGTATTTTTCTTAAAAAAGTGCACTGTACAAATTAAAAGAATAAACTTTTATTTTGAAGTTCCGGGACATGACAACAAGCACATAAACTTCGAAGCGCAGATGAAACATCAACATTTCGCGCGCAGGGATTAATAGACAAATNTCCTGTTCGCACTGAGACCAGAGTTTTTCGACCAAAATATTTATCGAGACAACTGCTTCGTTGTGTATATCACTACATTTGAATACATTGTTCGTAGGATATCTTAATTGTCAAAAAATTTTTTTTTCCATTATTTCTTGAAAACTTAATTTTTCCCCGAAGGGTCTCTTTTTCGTCTAATTTCAAGGTACTATTTTCATCAATCAGCCAATGGCTCTAAAGCAGGAGTCCCAGGTTCGATTCCCGGCTCGTCGCCATTTTCACCTGACTGAAAGTTATCACATATCTTCTCCACGTGTAGGGTACACGGAAGAAATACACGCATAACTTATGCACTTAACACGAAGGTACAGTGAAACAGCAGACAGCCTGGTTCACTTATCTCCTGTATGGGAACGTGTCTCTGATCTTCCGGGGTTTAAGCCTGGATGGAAATGGTGTAGAGTTGTGCAAGGCAAACGGGTGGTGTAGTGGTTAACATCCCTTCGATCAAAGCAGGAGTCACGGGTTCGATTCCCGACACGTCGTCATTTTCCCCTTACCCAATGTTACGAAAATAAACGGAAGGCATATATGCAGGCTCTACAGAAGGTTGAAGAATGTAACATAAAGTACATAGTATAACTTAAAATAGATAAGAACATAAAATAGATGATAAATTGAAATGGGGAAACCATCGGCATCACAAAGTGTATTTTGATTGGAAAATAAAATGCAAATAAAGTACTTGACTATTGTAAGTGTTGGTCTGTGTGTGACACAAATATTTACGAATCCATTGATAGTATCTCATGAGATGTCTGAGAAGCTATTTAGGAAGGAATGAAAATGAAATGATTTTTCGGATTCTGAGTTTGAGAGGACACTCAATGCTTAGTTCGTAGGTGACAGGACTGGGTACTGAGGAAAGAATAGAGAAGAAATTGTTATGTAAGATGGAATCGTTTCAATATTCACGCAGATATTTGTTTCTCATGAACCAAGGGGCGTTTACTCTTATCCTTAAGATTTAGTTCTGAAATATTTTCAAATTGTTCATAGTGGTGGGTGCGGCATTGTACCAGACGGGACAAAGGAAGAGACGAGAAAACAAAAAAATAGTTTTGTATAATGTGAGAGTGCAATGTGGTTTTATAAATAAATAAAATATATTGTATTTAATTTGTATTTCGTTTCAGTTCATAAACATCATAGATTATAGATAGTCATCAACGCTTGAAGTGATGAGTAAAAAAAATAATTAATTGACAACAGCGAGCACCAAAATATAAGTAGAATCTTTGTCACTTAGAAACGTAATTAATCTTTGGCAGTTGATACTATTCATATACCCCTCGAGTGATATGGGTTGTAGATAGTTTTTGTGACCGTCTTCGTTATGTAAGTCTTGCTGATTACATAGCATAAATCTCTTAAATTGCGGTGAACCTCACCGCCAGGTAACAGATTAATTATATTATGTTAAATGAAAATGGGAGACGGGACCGAGATTTGAATTCGGGACCTTGAGCTTATCGAATGAGCGCGCAAAGCTCAATGTCCCGAGTTCGAATCTCGGTCCCGTCTCCCATTTTCATTTAACATAATATAATTAAACTGATTACATAGCAAAACAATCAGAATATTGTGCAACAGCGTTCCATATTTAAAAGAAAATGATGTTTATTTGAAAACAAAAATTCAATTTTTCACAATATAATAGTATTTTTAACTTTTTTGCAAGAACTCAAAGCCAGCGTGGTATTTTTTTCTTTTCCAGAATCAAAACTAAAAACGAAGTTCGTTACGGGCTATTAGAAAAAACAAAATCTTTATTTTCGTAGTTTGAAAATAAAATTTTGTGGTTTTTGTATATTTTTACTAATATTAGAATAAAAAGACGTAACATTTCGCCACACAAGAAAAAAATATTTTTTCGGACCTCCCTATTGTAGACACTCCCTCAAACATTACTGAAATTTTAATGAGAATTTGGGAGAGTCATCAATTATAAAGTCAACCATCATGACTCATTGACCACGGTAGCGTTCGCTCACTTGCCATGGACTTCATTTAATATTTAATTAGTTTATTGTTCTCCATGTGGTCATACACAGTTTGCAATTGCATTTTTAACTATGAAGCTTATTTATTTTATTTTACCTTTCTTACATTTCGTACACTTCTTAAAAAACTTGAACTTGCTTCTAAAAGTACGTTTATTGTTAATAAAAGTCTAACAAACCGTGAGAATTACGTTACGGCGGTGGCTTTCGCCCGTTCGCAGGAGCACATTCAGAAACGTCCTGGATCCGCCATCCCCCGTCAGAAACATCCTGGATCCGCCATCCCCCGTCAGAAACATCCTGGATCCGCCATCCCCCGTCAGAAACATCCTGGATCCGCCATCCCCCGTCAGAAACATCCTGGATCCGCCATCCCCCGTCAGAAACATCCTGGATCCGCCATCCCCCGTCAGAAACATCCTGGATCCGCCATCTCCCGTCAGAAACATCCTGGATCCGCCATCCCCCGTCAGAAACATCCTGGATCCGCCATCCCCCGTCAGAAACATCCTGGATCCGCCATCCCCCGTCAGAAACATCCTGGATCCGCCACTTCCCGTCAGAAACATCCTGGATCCGCCACCCCCGTCAGAAACATCCTGGATCCGCCACCCCCGTCAGGAACATCCTGCCCCCCAGGGGACTTACATCTGGTAAGTAAGTGTTTGGCAAACACGGGGCCCTGAGCTGAGTCTGGCTTTACTTCCTCTTACTTGTGCAAGGCTTCTTCCTTTCTCTTTTCTGACCTTCCTTGGTCATCTCTTGTTCTTTACGATCCCGACGCTAGTAGGTTGCGGGGGCTAGGGTAACTTTCATTTTCCTCGTTGTAATGTTTTGATGTAATGATATATGTTTTGAAATGTAATTCAGGAGGGTTTTTATTGGTTATGGTTGAGTCATTCGGCGAGTCCCTCACGCGGGGAGAGTCATGTTGGCTCTCCTTAATGCGTAACTGCATTTTCTCTAAATGTATTGAATTTTAGGGCTCTAATGATCTCGATGTCGACGAGCCGTAAAGCCCCACAAAAAAGAAAAAAGAAACATCCTGGATCCGACACACCCGTCAGAAACATCGTGGATCCGTTATCGCCGTCCCAAAACGTTTAGGAACAAGAGTGAGGGAATTTATGTCGATTCAACCATCGGTAGTCGTTGTTTTGAAATCATTCATTTACTCGTAAACGTGTAAATAGAAGAACTATAAAATTACTTTATTTGTACATCAATATAGAATTAAATTGAAAAAACTGCCTTAGGGCCCTTGATCGTAATTGATGGGATGGTCCCTTGCTTGCTTCCGGAGAGTAAATTAGTTTATTGTCCTCCACATGGTCATACGCAGTATGTACTGCTTTTTTACAATATATTTATATACGAAATAATTTATAAGAAATGAAAGAAATGTATATCGTTGAGTAGAGTAAATTTTGACATCAATAAAAATCTCGCTCTAATACATACGTACTTGTGGAAAATCAAGAGAAGTCAATTATTTACGTGCTACTGTTGATGTGCTTGAGAATATTCCGAGGATCATAAAAAGAAAGTTATTTGAAACAAATTCGAAATTTTGCAAACGCACGCTTCCGCGGCCGCAGTCACTATAAACTTGTTTGTTCCGGACAAACTGCATCTCAGTAGACATAACTACCAACGTTTCGACTATCTGTAAAACTCTGACATTGTCCAGAAGAAGGCCACAGTAGATGACCGAAACTTTTGTAGTCATGCCTTCTAAGACGCGGTTTGTCGCGGACAAACGAGTTTATAAATTCGAAGTTTATTTTTCATATTACCAACTGAACTATAAGGTATTCAAAAGGAAGAAATAAGTGAAAGGAAGACGGAAATAATATAATAATAAAGAAGGAAAGGAAATAAAAACATTTAAAACATCTGAGTAATTGTACAAAGAAAGATTTATTGAGCCAGTTATGGAGTGAACATCGTTGTACAGGAGATGATTAAGGGGTGTTCAGGTCGCAATTTCATTCAAAGAGATCGGGATGTGCTTGCTTGTACACGTTGTCAGCATCATATTTCGTCTGCAGTTTTGTCCAATCTTCAGGTTTCTTCTTAGCGAGGAACTTAACCGTTTTGGCCAGCCCCGCCTTCTGAACGTCGTTGCACTTGGCGCAATCCTGAAGACAAGAAAGATATTTATAACTGGATGAACTCACTCAACGTCACCTGGAAGTTTGAATCTGCCTCTTACCAGTCGTTTCGCAAAGATTAATAATATAACTACGATAGATAAATAAAAATATATTAACTATAATTAGGTTCTTATGAGGAAATAACTGATAATTATAAAAAAAAGGAATGTTTGGGGGTTGATGGAAAATTTTCCGAAGAAAAAAGAAACGCCAACACTCAATGAACACCAACAGTATAATGAAAACTAGAAAGGGATTGCCAAGGACGTTGCAACGGAGTGAGGGTTTCACTGCCGCCACCCAATCAGAATCTCGCGGCGAGCTTCACAACAGGGGTTGACAGGGTTGACAGATTTCTCCGTCTCTACGCGTAGTGTAAGACAATATTATTTGTTTTACAGTTTCCAACAATGTGCTGTGTCTAAGAAACATGGTCCACTTCATTCCTCTGATGTCGTCACTTAATGGGCGTTGCGGTATTTGTGTAGCGTTTTCGCTGTATTTGGCAAAATGTTTGACGTATACACTATGTTGGACGTATGCCATCCACTCATGGACTGTACAAGCAAATAACTCAGTCATGCCAAATATGTTTGCTTGTACTAAAGATGAACATGTTGATATATGGAGCAGCACATTTGTTCTTTTATTCATGTTAGTAATACATGTTGCATAAATACAAAGTTACAAAAGTACCAAGGCAAACGAGGCGCTGGTAAATGTATATTATTCATTTGGCCAAATGCGAGGATTCATTTGAAATAATTCAAGAAATATTAATAATGGTTTGTTATTACAGTCCATAGAAATGTTGTCCATTGTTATAAAAACAAAAATTATGGAATTAAAAAAAGGCAAAAGTATAGGTTAAGTAACCAGAATATCAACAAATGTCGATCGCGCGCGCTGTAGTGAGAGAAATATGGCTAACAAAGTGTGAACGGTTAGCACGAATATTTGCCATTTTTGATTCCTTTGATGTGCGACTAAAAACCGACAAGAGGACGGATACGGGTGTTCGCATATTTGCGTATTTGCCACAATAGAGCAAATACAGACAAATAGCTCATCTTGGCCGTGTTGGCAAATACACAAATACGCAACGCCAAGTGCCGGCTTGACGAGTATTCCCTTGAGAGTCCCAATACGCAGCCAAACGAGGGAATTGAAATGCAGGGTAAGGTTACTTCACTGTCCTCACATCCTGTGTCAGCGTATTCACGTCTTACCTCATGCGCTGAATGATCACAACAGCGCGAAGAATGTGGACGCTACAACGACAGTGAATGTCACTGACCACGTGTCAAAGTCGCTATCAATCCAGACCCCACCCAGGTGATTTACCAGTCCCTTTCTAATGACGATTTCCATTTGATGCTCTTGAGTGTGTATTGGTGCACCCCGAGTGCAACAATTGCGTTTCATTTGAAGGTGAAGTTGCACCAGTGCGGGGATATGGTTATTCCATTTGTCTACCGATGCGCTCTGAGAACAACCCGACTTGTTTCGAGTCTTTTCTGAGTGGACTGTACTGGCCGTCGCTGAGGTTACTTTAGCGTCGTTTACCCCATATTCTCCTAGTTCGATTTATACTTTTACATAGCGGTCAAACAAACAAACATATTGTCATATGGAGGGCTTTTGCAGATGGTTAGTGCGATAGCCAAACGCATCTGGAGACGGTGCGACGCTTCTCAGATTTGAATATTTCACCTATAGAAAAGCGGATTTAGTCATATTTTCATTGGGTATTTCTTTTTTCCTTATTATTCATTCCGCATCATTCATTATGAAACATAAAGTAGATAAAAGTGTTAAAACCTTTGTAATTCTTTATGGTCTTTTATCTTCAAAAAGTTGCAAAACACTGATTCATTACATTGTAATCTATACTAATAAATAATTGCGAAACTGTGTGTCTGCTTGCTGTCTGATCACGACTAAACCACTGAACTGATCGTGATGAAATTTACCAAGGAGATAGTTATGATCTCCAAGATGAAAATAGCCTAACTTGTATTTTAAAAATATGCAAAAAGAAAGATAGAAAATGTTTTTTGACAATAAATATCGATGAAGTCGGGAAAGTAATCTGCTATATTCGCATTCTCCGGCTAAATAGGTAGAGATAGGTAAGAACAATGATTAACAATATAGTACACCTCAAAAACTCTACAAGAAATTCCGCGACATTGTATGTCTATCTACAAAAATTAACCTAAATTATCGATAAAACATCATTAAAATTAGAAGTGTTAAAATACTTTAATTTAAGGGAGTAATTTGAGAAGAACAAAAATCAATAATCATCAAACTGAATGGGTTATTAGCTTTGCGCATTTAACAAATATAAGAAACATCTTTAAATCGTAAAATTTCGACGAATTGTTTAGATTTTACAAGCGTTTTAATGAAATGATGCACCCGCGTCATGCCTCGGAAGCGAAAATTTGATTCTGGAGCGATTCCCGCGAGTCTAATTTTGTATTAAACTTATATTATTACGAATTTGAAAAATTAGGAAGTTGTACATGTTCTTAAAAACCTGTAAGTAAAAGTATTTTAATCTCACTATATAGATTTCTATTTTTTCCCGAGAAAAGAAGATTAGTGCAAGAAAAATCCCGGGCAACGTCGGGTAATCATCTAGTTAACTGTAACTATCATTACCATCGTAATTATAACCTATGAGCTACCAACTATAAAGATAAATAAAACATTTGTTTTATTGTTAGCGAATACGAGCCAAAATTATAATTTATTTTTTACTTATTTAATTTATTTCTTGAAGACAGTAACTCATTACCACGTGATTCAAGAAACAAAACAGGACTTCATGTTTTGGTTGTTTTGAAAGAGATTTGATAGAATTAACAACACGACCCTGGTTTTCGTGAATCCAACTTTCGTTGCGTTCGATTCTCGTTCATGGATGCTGGGATTTTGTTCTGATTCGTTCCTTGGTTCGGAGTAATTTAGTGCTACCAGAGCGCGCCATAACGCATGTGGTCTCCATAGTCATCGCGTTTAGTCGTGAGAGCATGAGTTGATTCTGACGAGAATTATTTCTATTTTGTTGGCTCAGTGTGTCATATATTGTCTGAGACCTTCTTATACCAAACTCCAATATTGAAGTTTCTAGTGATATTGGCTGCCAAGAAAAGTTATATAGATTGCCAGCAACCGGCGTGCACAGACAATTATTTTTATTTCTTCAAATCAACGTTTTTGGTAAGACTATTCAGTATAACCCCAGTTGTAACAGCTGATACTGTTTCTGCATTTCTACCCATAACCAACGTAAAGTGTGCTATTGGAATTCTCATATAATTTTGAATTGTGATCAATTTTCAAGTTGTTGAAAGATCAAATTTCGCTGACTTTTTCTCTCCATTTCTATTTCTAAAACTATTTCTACTCGTAAAATTATTATAGGTATCAGACAAACTATATAGTACGAGTCTGATACTCGCCAGTTATAATAGTAATCGTGTAGTCAATATTTTCAACATCATTAGTATTATTCTTACCGGTATTATTATTCATAATATTACATTATTGTTATTTTGCTGTCTATGTGTAAATTATTAGTTGATTTATCGCTTTTGCTCAAAACTATAAAGGTATAGTTGAGTGAATCAAAGATTGGAATTAACAAACGCTATTAGACATTCAACGGGTGTAGAATGANTAATATTACATTATTGTTATTTTGCTGTCTATGTGTAAATTATTAGTTGATTTATCGCTTTTGCTCAAAACTATAAAGGTATAGTTGATTGAATCAAAGATTGGAATTAACAAACGCTATTAGACATTCAACGGGTGTAGAATGAAAAAAGGATGTATTTGAATTCATTAAACAGATGGACGATAAAGAAATAATTTACGGCCATTTGATGGACAAATACAATTTATTTTGTGCTTATTCAGAACACGTTTCAACTCTTGGTATGAGTCTTCGTAAGACATAACAAATTGAGTATATCACTTCTATGTTTGGTGGCATTGATTGTCATTTGGCGAGGGCTACCCATTGAGTATTTTGAATGTATGTAGGTCGCAATATTTATAAGTAAAGGGGGAATAATTCTGTACAAAATGGATGGACCAATATTAAATGACCCTCAACGAAAACTGTTCTGTTGTTACCGAGCTAATATGCAAATGCTATCGATGCTAAATGCATCTATGAAGATAATTATTTCTTAGACGTGATTTCCTGTTTATATGGTGAAGTGTTATAGTTGTCCATTATGTTGCAGAATTCTCTTGGTTCGAAGTTTATTTTTCGATTTATGGTTATGTCAACACTTATAGTATTTGATTAATTAATTCTTTATACGTTTATTCGTAAACTAAGTCTTTTTCAACTTTTGGAAATAATTCTTTATTGGAAAGTAAAACAAAAATTTATTGCGACTTGATTTGTCAATTTTTATATTCACTAAAATGATGCGTTTACCTGTTATGAGTCAGAATCATTTTATGTAGACATAAAAGAGTTATGAAATTGTTTACAGAATAAAAAGAAATGATTGTATTTTGTGGAGTCTGTACAGGAAAAGGATGATCTCTTCCCAAAGATTACGATCCCCATTAAGGCATATGTATTTTTCTGATTTTTCCATCTTGGAAGAAAAGAGCAAACAATCAGGTTGCACTCAAGTACTGTACGTCATTGTATTCACTCTTGTGTCCACCCAGCCTTTTGCACTTGAGGGTACTGTGACTGATGAAATATGCCTACACGTGCCTATTTCGTCCATGTACCTACACGTGGAGAAGATATGTGATAGCTTTGTCAGATAAAAATGACTAGTCGGAAATCGAACTCGAGACTCCTGTTCGTGTAGTGGTTAGCACCCCTGCGATCAAAGGAGTCCAGGGTTCGATTCCCGGCTCGTCGCAATTTTTACCTGACTGAAAGCTATCACGACTAAAAAATAGTTTAAAATGAGACAAAATCCAAATAACAATTCTACTTTACCTCTTTAAGAATATATGGTAGCACTTTCTTGATGTTACCCGCCATCTCATTGCACATGGCGTCGTCATCAGCAAGGAAGCAGCTAATAATACCATCCACTTTCTCTGGGTCCTCGAAGATTGCCTGGAGGTTTATGTTGTCATACCGGTTGCTGTACGACTCTCCCTAAAAAAGAAAAGAATATTCTAAAACTGTCAAGCGCATTGTTTTTATAACAAGAACGTTTTGTGAAACACATTCAGAGGATTAGGGAAGGATTGGCTTGTTTTATTATTTTCAGGTGGGGAGTAATAAAATAATGTAGAACTTATGCCTCAGTCTTTCCGTTTTACGTTATATCTTTTAATAACGGAAATATGACAAATCAGTATCACGTAACCGATATGAAGGATCACATATAAAACCCTGATTCCAGTGTTGGGAACAGTTTTTTAACAATTTGTAACTAAATGAATGACTCTGATAACTAATAAATTATTTTGAGTACAAGAGATAAATAAATAAAATTGAATATACAGCCGATGACTCACCAGAAAACCAGGAAAAAATTTTCAATGTCTTTTTTTTTACAAAAATCTCAGATTTTTTGTTTGCAACTGCAGAACCACGTGTCAATGTTGTAAAGAATGTTGAGTGTCATTGAAAGTAATAAATAAATTTTTTATTTTGAAGATCATACAAACCCCGTCATGAAGTTACATGAAACAACTAGTAACGGAAACTAATTCATCATTGACTACTAAGGAAGAAAGAAATTAATGAAGTTGTGGATTTGGGCCTTCTCTTTTGCCTTGGGGTATACTTCTTATCGATGACCTCCGATAGCGCGGAGAATGCTTTTGAGAACACATCGGTAACGATTTGTAGATATCAAATTGACAGAAGGTCAAGTTGTTCTTATCACAGAACAGGACAGACTTGTGTATGTTCCTAGAGAATAGATATCTATTTCTCAAAGAGATGCAACCAGAATCACTGAATGGCTGTTGCGTTTTGGAGAGGTATTTGTTTCGTATACATTGTTTGTAAGGAGAACGTGGTATCAGTCTCCAGATTGGGTGAGGTTTTCAGCTGGAGTTTCCCTGGAGTACGAGAAACTTGAAATTACCCAACTTTCCATCATCGATGACTCTTTGAACACCACCATCAAAGAAAGTGAATGGACTTGATCGTTGCTACGGAGGTAATACTATATGAAATAAATAGAAAACGAAACGGAATTTAGAAAACACTATTTAATTGTTTATGAATTGTTGAACATTATTTACTGGAGACCTATTTTCCATTGTTTTCATTGTGATCCTTGATCAATTACTTCAATATCACAACAAAATAACTTTTAAAAATCTTCTGAAATATTCGAAAATAACAGATTCCAAAAACGTAAACTTCCAAAAACAGAAGTTAATACACAAGACAGATAGTTGTTCGTAATGTAGGAGTCAAACAAAATGGTTTTTCCCCTTAAAAATAGGATATATAGAAATAAAATACAAGATAAATCCAAAGCTAAGTAGATTAGATGTCAATACTAAATAAAGAAATAAAAATAGATAAACTTTATTATCAAATAAGCAGTTGCTTATGATCACGTGGGGGGGAAAAACGTACTCTTCGGAAACAAGGGACAATCCCATCAATACTAATCAAGGTCACAAGGGCAGAGGTGAATTTAATACTCATAAAAGAAGTTATTTTACAAATGCTTGCTATTATCTATTTATTATATCCCAAATAACTCGACTGCATATGAGAACTTTCTTTTGAAAACTTAAAACATGCATTTGAGAACTCTTTTGAAAAAGATTAAGTTAATGAAGTTTGATTTTAAAAAAACATGAAAAAGTATTCTGACACAAATTTATTGAAAGGTATTTAGAAATTCAACATTCACTCCAACTCGACGGAAACCTGGATCCGCATCGGCCATCACACTCACTCTAGACTCACTCTGTACTGATGGAGAGGTCGTGAGACATTTTCACACGCCTCCATTATTCTGAAGAACGTTCTCAGGGTGCAGACTTCTGAGACAGATAAGCATGAAATTTCATTCAATATGATAATTACAGTCGCCTAAGATAAATCTCACTTTGTTTCTAATCCAAGCATTTTCGGTATGGTAACTGCAATAATCACACATGGTAACTTCGGCCGTATAAAGGATAAGGCTATCGTGTGTGATCACAATTGCAATGCGTGGTTTAGAAATTAAGTGAGATTTATCTTAAATTTTCTCTCGATCAATATAAACTCTGTAACACGTATCTACGAAGAATCGCAAGAGTCATCGGATTAAACAGATTCTCCTTCTCTTAATTAATAAATTAAAAAACTCGAGAGATCTGGAGTTTGAAATTATTAATAAGACAATTGGAAGTTCAAGTAAAAAGAGTTTTTCATAAAATTATATGTACATCAAAAGTACATTTGTGGTTGTAAAAAAAACTGATCAAATAAATAATTATGTTAACTTGTCGTCTTAGCGTACTTAGGTGGGGCGGAGGGGGAGGTTCGCCCCGGGTCTTATCATATAAGAGGCCTCCAAATTGGTCACCAAATTTAATTTCAACTCGTAAATTTGAAAATAAAATCATCCGAAACATTTTTAAAACCGTAGACTATGAATAATAGTTGAGCATTTTAATAAATAAAACTCATATTTCAATTCTTTTTAATACATCAGAGCGATGGACATGTACTAGTAGGTATGCAAACACGTTTGTGTATGGCGACCTCAAAAACTACTCCCGCCCCGGGTATCGTGAGGCGTAAGTACGCCACTACTTGTGATATAACTTCTCCTTGATCAAGAGAGTATCGAGCTCTTTTACCTCGATTAATTAAATATTTTCATACGTTGAATTGCCATAATGACTTACACCTACGTCAGGATTCGTATCTGCAGCCCAGACTGTTCAGGGTTTATCATTTCCATGATAGCCATGTTCAGTAACAAATCCAAGCGGGCGAAGCCTCTCCGGTGTCAAAGGGGCTAGTGTGCTTACTCACCACCAAGTCACGGGGCTAGAAAATATTTTGTAGCTTTTCTCATTAATGTCCCTGTTCATGTAGCAATGACTACTTGAAAGCGAACCCTCCTTCTTCTACCCACCTTTTATTACTTCCAATGTCACTAATTCTATTACTAACTACTACTACTAACACCTGCATGTGGGTCGAGTTGGTACACCTAGCTAAACGGCCCACCTACTAATATTGACCCCTACTCCCCCCCTCCACCTCCTACCTTCTAGTTCCACTTCTAGAACTTATCTAGTTAAGCTTCAATAGCACGCTACATTTCCCATTTACAAATATTACAATAAATAAACGGACTGTGCTTGGCGTCATGTACAGCGCACTCGCCTCCTACCTCTGATGATGCTCCGTCTCCCGAGTCGCGAAAAAATAGCGCACACTTCTTTAATAAGACCTATAATGGAATACAATGTCATTTGCATCTGTCCATATCGCATTGGACAGATAAAATTGTGAGATGGGGTGCAAAGAACCGCGGCTAAATTTGTAGGGAGTGAGGGCGTTAGCGAGAAGCCATTACAGTGGAAACCTCTACAGAAGCAGCTGGAAATTGCGAGTCTGTGTTCACTTTTCAAGGAGTACACAGAGGAGCCAGCATGGGTTGGCATAAGAGAGGCGACTTTTGTAACAGACTCTCCGCGGCCGTAACGATCACAGTTATAAAATACAAGGAAGAAAGCAAAATACAGATATTGGAAAATTCTCTTTCGTTAACAGAACAATAGTTTCCTGGACTGAATTACCCGCAATAGTGCAGGAGACTTTGCCTCAAAACCTGCGTAATTTTGAAAAAACAAGGAATGGCATACAATGATGATTAGTTCGTGCTTTGTAATTGTTCGTGTTTTTATTTTGTTTCTGTATGGATTGTTATTGTATTCTCTTTTTATATTGTGTTTTTATTGTAAATACGTGTATGGTTTCAGGCTCCCACCGGAATATCCTTCCCCCTCAAAGGAGTACAATAAACTTTATATTATTATACAAAAATGCGGAATTCGCGGCAGGTTGTCTCGGGGTACTACCGGTTCCCCTGCCAATCAACCATTACAACATTCACTCATAGTTTCACTCATCACCTCATTCTACCGCGTTGCCGCCATTGTTCCATAAAACTCGTGGGGAAAACGGCGATGAAGTACTGCCTCGTGCAGTCTCCCCATCAAAATGAAGAACGAATAAAATAAAACTATTCAATATTTTTCGTAGTAAAAATTTCGTGTTGAATTAAATTTCAAATGCACATTCAAACTAGGAGTAGTTAAATATTTGCTCTATTGTCAGTATAAAACTTCTATAACATCGCGTCGAGACTTTTATTCTACATCACTTCCCATACTGAAAAATATAGTTTGATAGAATTTTAATGAAATCATGTTACGAGAAAGGTGTTCAAAATTATTCTACCAAATTACATAATTATTCGTACTTTTGCACCGAAATACGAATATATAGTTTTACTAAATGCGTTTTTCTCCCGTCTCTAAATAACTAAAAATAATGGTGCCAAGGAGTAGAAAAGACCTGTATTGTATTTGGTAATACAAATATTCATTTTTTTCTAGATATTTTATTTTATCTGCAGCTAGTGGTTATTACAATAAAGTCTACTTTAGTTATGAAACTTATATCGTTATTTTGAAAAGAAGTAAACAATGCGACTTTTACCCATAAGTTTGTTCTATTAATTTTAAGCAATTCATTGTTAACTAACGAATGTTATATATGATAAGTTACTACTGTGCACATTTGATTTTTGTTCAAGAAGTAGATGAGGATTCATTTAATAGCGTTCCTTTAATACCGAGTGAAAAATCTGTGCCTTAATGTTTATAAAAAGTCTTATTCCTGTGCATAGTTTTATCAGATTGCGTTATTTTCCTACATTTATGACTTGGGACTATACCTGTCCTTGCTTCGCACGTTGTTGCTTTTGAATTGAACAATTAGAAGCCTATTAATAGCATCAACTGGAACTTCATTTAATATTTGTGGCAAAACGTTTCAACTTTTGTTTTGAGTAATAAATTATTCTTCTCATGGGAAACTGCTCAAGATTTATAATACACATTATCCTTTTATCTAAATTGGCATGTGAAAAAAAGGTTGTAATTAGGCATAATGAGTACAAGGTAAAAGAGAATGGAAGCTTTTAAATGTGCAACCAAGAATTTCAAGACAAAAAATTCCGATATCAACGAAGATTTGAAAGAGAAATAATGAATCACTAGGCTCGGATCGAGTTTATCTGGTAGAAAAGAAGAATAAGTGGAACTACAGTGCGTGCTGCGAAACAATTAAGATAAATTGATTACAAAAATGCTGAAGCAAATGTTAGAGAATATGTTTCTCTGACCATAATTCTCTCAACTATGTCTGATGAGATTTTAGTAATATTTTCTGTTGTGGTTAAAGATTTCTGGTTAATACTGCGATAAATCATATTAATGTTGGAGTAACGTTTGCTCTCCAATAATGAATGCTAGGAATACGATCTTGTTTATAAGCAAAGGTGTTAAGTGACAAACCTTTTTATTTCTTCATTATATTGACATGTAGTACATGTTTTATATAAAAAAATTCTCTGCTTATAAACAAGGCATTTAATGCGATAAATCTTTCTTCAACGCGATGTGGATGTATAGAGAGGTTGCGGTTATTATAGAGATTTCACTTCCTACGCGACTTGGAACTGGAGAAGGCGGTTTGATTTCGTGATCTGGTTCCTTATTTTTCCCGGCAACTTATTTTCTATTTTTCGCCAAAAACATTTGGAGTAAAAAATTTTGGATATCACATCCACCCTTACTTGCAGACCGAAGAAACTTCAAAAACGAAAAACTTATCAACGAATGATTTAGGCAACTAATTTTAGCCACGGTTTTCTCGCAGCCTCGTCTACCTATATTGTGATTATAAGGCTAATACATGTTCATTCTTCATAATGTTACATGCATTCTTCATAATGTTCCTGCCGGAGGAAGACAAGTGCTAAATTTCTTTCCTCACTCTCGAGTTTCCCTCGTATCTCCCCGATTTTGATTACATGTTGCAAAAATTTAAGATACATTTTTTCCTTCTCTACATATCCTCTTCTACTAGCCACTTAATTTTTACTCAGTTTTTGTACCTCCTGAATAAAGCGTACCTTCTCTTCACTAAATAGTGTACATTCCCACATCAGATACCCTATTGGTTCTTCATTGTCTCCACAGATGATGGGCATCTTCGAGGCCTGTTGTGGGACATCTTGACTTTCACTTTTGACTTTGTGAGGTGCGCGGTGCCTAAACCCGGTTTAATTTCAGAGCGACTCTCTACGCGGATCCGGCCTTACGGTGGTTATGCCGGGTGATATGTCAAATCATTCAACAGCCGAAATACCTCCTTTGTTTGTATTTAAATAAATCTGTACATTAGTTCTATGAATTGTGACTAATTTATAACCTAAAAGGTATTATGAAGAAAATAATATGAACTCGTATGACTACGTTCGCAACCCGTGTGAGCTGTCATTAGTCAGTATGCCAATGTCTGAAGTTAACTACGGCGGAAAGGCCGAAAATGGCAAACGAAAATTTCAAATGTCTGGTGACTATATACAAATATTTTAAAATTTAATATGAATTTTTGCTACATAATTCTTTTTCATAAGCGACAATGCATTTCATCCAAAAATTAAATAGCCTGTATATTACTTTAGGTAATACTACCGTAGGTAAAAGCATGTTATTATTGTGATTTCAGCTCGAAAAACTTACCTCACCGGACATTTAAATAAGATAATCATAATTGTAATTGAAGGTGTAATACTCGTACATTGCGTCTTACGGAGGAAACTCTTATTTTCAAAAAAGACCAACTTTTAAAATAACGAAAATGACTTTTATTTGTAGTGCATTTTCCGTAGTATTTTTACATCACTTTTATTTATGTCACGGGACATTTGAGAAAGATATTTCATTTCTTCGGAGGTGAGATGTATAAATCAGGAAACTGTTGCGCCGGCCGCCATGTTTTTACATGCTTTTATGCATTTCAAGCGAGTTCCCGAATATTGTTGTACTATATTATTAACAGATAGATACAAATTAAGTCGTTTTTTGTTATTATTCATACAGTGTTTAGGAACAATTAAAAGGATAATAAAACAACAAAACATCTATATGATTTGACTAATTTGGAGTGGTGGGACCACCTTAAATGGCCGGCAAAGGGTGTTTAAGCTAAAATCGATATCAGTATATATCTTTACATCCATTTATACAAATTAAAGACTTTGAATAGTTCTGACGATTAAGAATTAAAAATATCTTACTCTTGAACGAGAGATAGAGTATCTTACCTCAGGTGCTGCTGCACTGAGCGCCACCACGGCCAAAGCGGCGATCACGACAGCTCCAAATGTGTTCATGACGTCGTCGGTGCTTCTGCAGTGACTTGAAAACGAGTGAGTGCCCGGGTCATAGATTCCACCGCTTAAATAGGGGCGAGCATCTCGCAAAGAGCGGGTATCAAGGGGCAAAAACGACGGTCAGGTGGTGGGGGGGATTAGTGAAGGATGAGAATCAGTTTCATCAACGCCCTTGCGTGCCTGGAGGGAATTTCCTCCTGCCGCTGCTAGATGACTCCCCGATTTCTCCCTCCACACCTTGTAGCAAAGAAAGGATTGCTGATTAGAGACTGCCCATCTTCGTACACTCCTACATAATTTCCCTTCTCTCGGGAGTCTGTGATGAGTTCAGCCACTTGGAGTAACTCTGGCCTTCCCCTTCCCCCTCTTCCCCTATCTCATTTGCGCCTCGTGCGTCGTAATTGCAACGTCTCTCTCCTCCGTCACAATGGTTTACCTCCATCCCCTTCTTCGAGCTCGCTCTTGTGATGGAGGAGGAGTTACAGAGCGCGTAACATAACATTACACGTTCTCCATTCTCCTACCGAGATAAATAATTCGAAATCGATACAAAGGATTCCATCATCTTCACTCTGACGAGATCTCTCAAACGTAACTTATTCTGTTTTAAATTACAAATTTCCTACATCTTTTCTCACTCGCTAACAATTTCCCTGTTTCCATTTCTTTTCTTTAATTACGTATAACGTAATCATTATTTCTTTTCGCAAATCCATCTCTCAATTAGAATAAGTTTCCCACTTAGGTTTGGGAGACTGCTCCTTGAAATTTCGGCAATCGCCTTTATTAGGAAAATGGCCGATAAACTTCATTGTCAAAAAATTAGTTGCAAACTGCGTATGACCACGTAGGGGATAATAAACTAAGTTACTCTCCGGAAACAAGCAAGGGACAATCCCATCAATTCTGATCAAGGGCCCAAGGGCACTGGAGGAATTAATACTTATATATTTTGTAAATAAAATACGTACTGATATTCATTGGTTATTACAAAACTCATCGTAGACATAATGTGCAGTCAAAATTCGAGATTAATAATAACAAAAGTATTATATGACATTGCCGCCAATGAAAAATCCGTCACTACCCGACAGAAAACCGGAGAAAAACCCGGGCCAAGATGCGGGACAGCACTTCATCTTTGGGTGAACCATAGAAATATGCATTTGTCCTCACAAAACAATGCCACACTTTACACATCTCATTCGTGTCAATAAATTTAGTTTTTACGGGTCGAAGTTCTCACTTTTCTAGAAATTTCTTCAGTGATCTTAAACACAATTATAGAATTATGTAAAAATACGTTTTATTTTTGTTTCTTCATAAGTGTCTGTGAGAACTGGATCCTTGAGAGCGATTTCAAATTTTCATTACGTCATATTCCAGATAGTTAGCGTACGATGTACTTTGCTCTCTGGTGCCTAAAGAGTCAACAGCATTCAACTGTCACGTACCTGCGTTTCAGACACTCAGCCAAGAGGCAGCTCAGGGGTCCCGGGCCCATCCCAATTTTTTTGTCATGAAAGTACTTAATCAGTATAATATATCGTTATTTTACAATTTGCTTTACCACACGTTATTAATTTACCACAGCTAACTTCACACGAAATGAAAAACTGAATTTTAAAATAATACTTTGAGGACGAATATATTTAATGTAAATTTTTAGCGACGATTCTGGTCCTTCTCCAAAATAATTTCTGGTGAGGCACCTGATGCGAGAATTCTGGTGGTAGAAAGCTGTAGAATAGAAATTTTTGATTGTGAAAATTGTTTTAAATAAAGGGGATAAACAAAACAAAGATAATGCAAAGAATTCGAAAAAAATCAGAAAAATTATCTCCGAACAGGAAGCATACTGAGAATTTATTGAATTTTCATTGAATTTTCACGATTGTTAGTAGTAATTGAATTTAATACCTAATTTCATTGCAAATCAAATTTACTGCTACAAATTAATCGTAATGTAATTGTAGTTACTTTTTAATATTAATTGATTGAAACACTAGGAATCAACCTGCCGAAAAATATACGGTAAGTCGTGTATTACAGAAGGTTCAAAGTATAAGAGTTATCGGCCATATTGATCATAAAGGAATGGTTTTCTTGCAATTGGCCAAAAATTACAACACGTATATTTACATCATGCCTACGTTTCTACCTTTATTGAGGTCATCATCTGGGCTAAAGTATCTCCTTACCCTTAACATCTTAATGAACATGGCTAACTTACTAATCACAACATTTTGTGGTAAGGAGAGTGAGCTGTGTGGAGTGATGATGATTGTAAGGAGATACTTTAGTCCTGATGATTACCTCAATAAAGGTCGAAACGTCGGCATAATATAAATATGTGTTGTCATTTTTGGCCAATTGCAAGAAAACCATTCATTTAGAAGGTTCTACTTTACGAGTTTCACAGTAGAACTAGAACATTATTAGCAGCAGGTTATTTGAGGGGTACTCACGAGAAGGGTACAATTGCTCCCACAATAATACTTCAAACAATCTGAATATCAAATAATGTCTGAAAATAAAATTATATGACTTATCTCTCGGTTCCAAGACGTTCTGATGATCAATTAAGTTATCAGTGCATTAAGGCATTTGTATAAAATACACGAGTAAAATGGCGATGCTGGGTAAAATGTAAATATAGAGTTGGAATAAATGTAAACATGGTAGTAGAAGGGTTGAAATACAATTTAATGTTCCTATAGCAACAATAACACACGCCCATACTGTCACCAGTTCCATACTTTACATTAGGACCAAGGTATATAAAGTTAGATAGATTCTCGATTTCCCGAGTTACGTCATGCGCAGAACTTTTATCAAGTGGTAGCTCTACTTGCGATATCTTGTTAATTGTATCTACCTTGATTAGGACAATATTCTTTGTTTACAATTACCCCGTTGTCCCAGGAATAGATTCTATTCTCATGTCAGTATAGATTCAAGGCTAATTGTGCAGTTCTGTAACACAGGAGTTGTAATTTTTAAAAGTTCATTTTTAAGGTGAAGAACCCCTGCAAACGAAAGTTTTGAACATGAGACCCTATTAACGACTGTCCAAAGGTGGTATCTGCTTCTCTTGCTCCAACTGAGATTGCCTGTAATAGGATCTGTGTAGTTAACAAGGTCCTTTACATTAGCTGTGTCTTATTGAAGGACCTTCTAGGTATCTTTCAAATCTGTATGAGAGCTTAATAGTAAGTGTTCGCCTTCACATTGTTCGAGGATATGAGGTGAAATCATATATACCTTATCTTTTGTAGATTCAAAGGCTATGCCTGGTGTCGAGATGGTGATGAATGGGGTAGACTGCAAAATATATTTTTTAAATTTGGAAACGCAAAAGAAAGACGGATAATTGTGTACAATTTGGATGAAATATAAGAATAACTTCTGTACCCATCAAAGTCATCAATTTTGCACTAAAGCAAAATTTGCACTGCATTAATAGCGTACTACAGGTTCCTGGAGAGGTTTTCTGCGATTACTTCTTCTTTTACAGAGCTACAATAACTTTTATTAGAACAAATTACTCGCCTTATTACTCTTTACGAAAATATGCCAAATACAAACTCCTACTGTTTGGACCATATTCTTGGCGAAAATATAATTTTTTCCTAGTTAGAAAAGCAAGGAACACTTCTGGGATTACGTTTGTCTTTAATAACATAAAATATTACTTAAATTGAAATATAATATTAATATGTGAAGAAAAAGTAAGTCATTTGTTGTCACTTGTCAGTATCGACAACCATCTCATGCTTCTGCCCGGGGTTTGTGCTTTGATGTAGAAATTGGCAGCCATGGTTCTTTTCGATTAACTTCCGCATAAAATCCTCCCTTGTTTTTTCCTCAACAATTTGCGACACTTCTGTGACTAGTTTTAATTTTCTCTCATCCCATTGATTGTGGCAAGGGAATTGAAAGTTACTATAGCCCATGGGGAGCTTCCACAATTCCTCTTCTGACAATCCCGTTGATATAGTCTGTTCGCTCCACGGCGGGGTCGGTGGAATCTTTTTTCAAATTATGTGAAAAAAAAACATTTTTCACTCTACCCTAGTGGTGATATGAAAAAAATTAATAAATGTGCTCGTAAATAAGAGTGGAATAGTACAAATTTTCTTCTGTGCTCCAGCGAGTTGATTTTCACTAAATTGTGTTGTGGATTCTCAGTACATAACGAATATTCTGTGCAAGCGATTTTCCGCATCATTTCCGCGTACTCTTTACAAATCAACTGCACACTGCTGGAGGGAGATCGTGACCAACTTGATAAAATGAAACCTACGCAAGTAATTGTGCATCAAGGAGTAAATTAGCGAATTACCATAAGGTATTATGTCCATGTTGACTGAAGTCATGTTGTCAACTACTTTTTTTTTTGTGGGGTTTTAAGGGCTCGTCAACATCAAGGTCATTAGAGCCCACAAAACAAAGGTCATTAGAGTCAACTACTCACAAAACTTGGAAATATTGAACAAAAAGAGTTCTAATTAATAAATAATTCATTCTTACTATTGGATGAGGACAATTATTTTGTGATTTTAAAACTTGATAATAAATTTATTTTGTCGTTTGACAATTTCTTTGACGTCGCATTGTCATCAGTCCCGTGCCTGCATTAGAACAGTATTTTCCCCAGTTTTTGGTGGTTTTGAAGCATTTTGTGTGTGTGTGTGCTTAAGCCTAGTCCCTCTGACGGATATAATATCTTAAGTTCTAGTAACATGAACCAGGAACTGATCAGGAATATGTGACGAAGAATATTTAAAAAGGCAAATTATTTCGTAAATACTACTTACTATCGTAATTTTTGTGTTGTATCTCTCTTCACGGTCCGGGGTTTTTTCCGATTCTCCTTTGGGCGAAGGGGGGCTTTTATGCAAGCCCACTGAGAATTTGGAGGCGGTAAAGTCATTTTTTGTTATTCATCTCGATTAATTTGGATGTTTATGGAATAATTTAAATAATTTATAACAAAACACAGTTGTTGAGTAACTAATGAAAAGTAAATTTCACAATATATTCCATAGATATTAATACAACTATCTATTTTTCTTCTTTTTTAGGTAAAAGGCGCACATCATGATTTTCAGCGCATAAAATATTTTGCCTTTGGGACCTTTCATCGGGAATAATGGGAGAGATATTAACTGTTCCAGGGGAGTAAAATAGTTCATTGTCTTCCTCGAAGTCACGTGCAGTTCCTATTTGCATTTTTGCCAAATCTTATCTACCTATCTTTGTTCAGTTTTGATAAAACAAAGTCTTCCCTCCGAATCCATTGCCAAAAGCCTTTGAACTGGGGTTTGACATACATTCAGTCAAACTCAGTGAGGCTTATCCCCAGTTTCATAAATGTATCTATTCTAACTGGTGGATGTGAAAGTATAAATGGTGTATTCAATCAATTTTTGTATTATAATGAATTTGTAAAATTCAGATTCTGAACATATGTTTAAAAAAAAACAGAAAGTAAATGTTTTTATCTAACAAAATAGATTTTATTTCGTGAGTAAAAGAATATTGCGTTAAGAGAAATCCCGAGCAACGCTGGGTTCTAAACTAGTGTGTTTAAAAATATTCCGAATTTCAGCGTTTAACCAGCATCCGCAGAAGATTTTGATTTTTAAAATCTCTCTTAGGAATTTCATTGGAGTGTAATATTCATATTGAATTTGGTTAATCCATATTAATTGATCTCACAATTCGCGGTAACCTCACCGCATGGTAACATATTAATTATGTTTTGCTGAATGAAAATGGGAGACGGGACCGAGTTCGAATCTTAATTAAACATTAATCTCAATTCATCAAAACATAATTAATATGTTACCTTGCGGTGAGACAGTTGGCTGACGAACGGGGTGGCGCAGTTGGTTAGCGCATGAGCACGTAGAGCCTATAATCCCGAGTTCGAATCTCGGTCCCGTCGCCCATTTTTATTCAGCAAAACATAATAATCCATATACTAATATATAAATGCGTAATGCGAAAGCGTGTCTGCCTGTTTGTTACTTAATCACGACTAAACCACAGAACTGATCGTGATGAAATTTAGCAAGGAGATAATAAATACGTTTAGGATGAACATAAGCTAACTTTTATTTTTAAATGTATGAAAAGAAAGATACAAAATGAAGTTGAAGATAAATGTCGATGAAATCGGGGGAAAATATCGGCCATATTCACTTACGCTGCCTAAACGGTTAGAGATACATGACATGAATGAGTGGCATTATTGTTCGCTTCAAAGAGTTCTACAAAAAAGTCCGCGACAGTATATGTCTATGTACTAAGCTTAATTTAAATGAACGAAAAAACGTTACGAACAATAGAAATGTTGAAATGTTTCAATTTAAGTGAGGAATTTAAGATGGAAAAAATTAATCTTCATCAAATTTATTGGGTTCGTTGTTTTGTGCATGTAACAAAGATAAAAAACATCTTTAAATTGTTAAGTTCGGACGTATGGTTTAGATTTTAAAAGCGTTTTAATGAAATGGTGCAACCGTACAGCTCGCAGTTGTGTCTTCGTTGATCTAACAAGTAAACATGATTCCGGGCAACGCCGGGTAATCAGCTAGTAATCTATATGTAGAGAGAATCGATTTTAAATTACACAATTGTAATGATAAGTAAACCTGCAAGAAAACAGGGAAAAGGAGCCGTATTTGGCGTAGTTCGTTTAATTTTTGCTGTATTGATAGCTAAATGAATATTTTTAAGACTGATATTTTTTCTACGATAATTAATAATACAACGTTGAAAAGTAAATTTAAACGTTTTTCTCCGAAAACAAGTACTTAAATGTTTTTTTTTCGATAAAAATTCAAGAAAAAACAAATACAATCTTCGTAATTTTTACGAACGTGGTGCTTTTTCCACCATTCCGGGTCTAGTCAGATTCCATGTATTATATGTCTATGACGTAAGCGAAGCGAACAAG
>NNCF01132702.1:0-19669 GCA_002313205.1 Laupala kohalensis | reverse complement strand
AAAAAAAAAGATATCAATTGGAATATGAGAAAGAATAAGCTACAGACATTACAAAATCTCTGCTAGCAATGGCACAAGTTCTTAGCTAGTTATATTATAATTACTTGAATTAAAAAAATAATATAACCTTTTAATATTATCCTGACATATTTTTAATTACATCAGATATGGTTCAGCACACAAGTCTACTGCACTGTTCAAAGTTATACGCACGGAGTTTCTTGATAGCAGCTCAGAGGTTAATTGTCTTGTTTATTTTCTTGGAATTCATGGCTCATTAATACTTTCCCCGATGGACAAGTTAGTCGTTGTTGTTTTGATGGTGTTTTCATTTACTAAGTGACTTCCTCTACAATTCCCGCTAACTCGTGACATGAGCGCTGTGCCGCGCAATAGCTCATTAACATTATCTCGAAATGCTTCCCCAAGATCTCCTTGCTACTGGCGTATCGTATTTTTCATGCGTCTTTTCCCGGGTGTAATTTACATTTTGCACAAGAATAGGGTGTATTCCGAGTTCCCATCGATGTATATGTTACTGGATTGCGTGCTCCGCCACAGAGGCAGAACCGAAACCAGAAGTTGCGTCTTGAGGGGCAGAGCGGGCAAAAGCAGTTTCATCGCACAAAGCCGCGCATTACAGAGAATGTGGTTACAGATACGAGAGACGTAATTTTGTTTTCTTTATCAAATTTAATTACAGTATACAAATTGTTTTTATTAAGTAAATTTGTTTAAATGCAGTTAATTACACAAATGAATTCATCGCTTTTCGTTCTGATGAAATGTTAGTTAACTTTTCCAACAATTAATCTGCAGTACTTTAAACATTGCTTAAGGGACATCATTATAACGCTCTTTTTAATACATATGCAGTTCAGATTATTTCATGAAGAGTTGGTATTGATCGAAGCAAAAAGAATATGCTTCTGTGACTCAAGCATTGTACGCGGTACGACATGCACTTGCCCGCCTAGAGTATGTTTTCGGTCCTGATACAACCTGTGATACGTAGGTATATGAGCTCGGAAATCACAATACATTGGCTTACAGACTATGCACATTCCACTAGTTTAGTTCTATGTCTCTTCCTTGAGACCGTTTGATTGTTTGATCTTTTGTTGCTTGGAGCACGGAGGATAGAGTTCCCCGAAAAATATTTGTTTTTCAATATAATTATATAAATATTTCGTCCGCATTCTTAGGGGGCAGGAGCATAAATCTTTGTATGAGAACGTTAAGCCGAACAATCCTGTTTGGGACCTTTGTCATGTGTAACAAATTAAAATAGCAACATAACAGAATATGAAATAACGTTTTATACAAATAACATTGAAAAGATTGAAACGTTGTGAACTGTAAAACTTGCACAATAAATATTGGGTGGAGTCCATCAAAAGAGTGTATGATTAACAATTTTAGATTTTAAAAATGGACGTAAATAATACAATTTGTTGTAATTGTTCACATTTCCTAAGAAGTTTGTGATTGTTCATAATTTTATTGACTATAAATTTATTGCTTGGATCTCATTGTTTCAGCGCTGCGATCGCTAAAATCGTATCCAATACATTGATACGTGGAAATCGGATATATGTGCTCCCAGCTTAGGGAGCCGCCAGTTGTCACATATCCCCTGAATGGGGCACTGTATCAGACCAGGTGAATATTGTGTTGGCTCTGGGATTAGAGACGGGTGGTACAGTGGCAGCACAACTGCGTCCAAAGGAGGAAGTCCCTGGTTCGAGTTCCAGTCCTTCGCAATGTTCACTTGGCTGTAGATGCTCTGGCTCTAGACGTAAGATCCAATAGAATTATCGCGTACATTTTTGCGAGTTTCATAAAACGCGTATCACGGAACTCGGTGTGCACGTCTTAATGTATTCTTTAATTAGTGCAACGCGCCTTAGACCCCAAAACATTGTTTTCCTTTCTTTAATTCTGTAACTTGTAAGGAGTCAAGGAAATGGTTTTTGAAGACTTTATGGAAAATATGATGTGCAATTAATTGCCCAAACTTTGAAACTCTTACACTTAAAATCATCTTATACGTTCATCTAATGTTATCAAAGAATAACAAAAGATATTAATTTGACAACACGAATTTGTATAGAACATGATACCAAAACAGTTTTAAAAGAATTTCGTTTTTGGAACAAATCTTAAAATGCTTTGCGTAGGGATACAAAAAAATCAGATTTTTGCTGAAAGTTTCATTTCTTTTATTACGAATGATGAAATATTTGTCCTAAAAGATTGTCTACTAAATCAATAAAATTTTACCAAACGGGAAATGTAAAAATTGTATTTTTGAAAGGTTCTTAAGAACACTAGGACTTTCAAGGAAAAAGAAAGCAAGCCACAAATTATCCTAATCACAAAGAGCATCCTCTTGATTTAAAAGAGAATAAAACAAAAGTGATGCTGAAGCACTTTTGTACTGACGTCATCTCGCTTTCCTAGAAGACAAACCCGAACCTCCGACCCTCCAAAAACCTGTATTTAAATATTCTTTGACCACTAGTACTCCATCATGCGTTAGGAACCTTCATCTGTTATCCGGTCGCGTTGCTCTGACGCTTCGCAAAGGCAACGCAAAACAGGTTATGTAAGGCGGGCTCGAAGTGTCTTCTCGGCGCTCGCGCCTGAGTGGCCACAGTGGGAAAAAAGACGTAATGCAGGTTGACAAAAAACACGTTAATCTGTTTGAAAACAGTGAAATAAGTTTAAAAGTAATGGAATAATAGAAGGTGTTATTTTTAATCTTATCTTTCAGAGAAAAATACTACCCGATGTACATTATACAAATTATACACTCCAAAATTGAATTCGAAGTAATGTGTTAAAGTCTGGATAAAAAATAATTTTTCGTGTTTCCTTGTGTTTTGTTTCAGAAAATAAAAACTGTCAATCGTATATATTAGTTGAGTAGTCTAGATATATTCAGGACCTCTCCCATTCAACCATTTTTTCTAGTGTCGACGAAAACATTATTTTCTTTTGTTCAAACTGAGAATGTTATATTTAGTGTGACAAATATGCATCTTTTAACGATCCAATTCCTCCATATTTATACGTAAAAGTTAAAAAATGATGTTTGATTCTCCTATAACATCCACTTGATTTACAGGGTTCCAACGTGAAACAATCAAATTGTTTCAATAGAATTTTCAAAGGAAAATGAATGAAGACAGATAAATTGGAATGAGCATGTGGACCAGTATTTGTACATTGCATATTATTTACGATATATTGAAAACCTTTTTCATCATCATAATTCTATTATTATTCTAAAGGTCTCGTAAGTAACANGTAACATGATTACTTCGTTTTCATTTGTAAAGATGACATGAAAGTATTTTGAATATATCGATAGTCTCGATAGTCCACTCTATCGAAAAATTATCGATAGTGCTATCGAGGTTTAGCGAGCCCCAGGCGCGACGAGAGCGAGGAGGTGGTCGGGGATGTAGCCCCGGGACCCGGGCCCTGAAAGGGAGAGCNCGGACCCGAGAGGCGAGCGGGATGGCGCAGTCGGTAAGCGCATGAGCGCGTAGAGCTCAAGGTCCCGGGTTCGAATCCCGGTCCCGTCTACCATTTTCATTCGACGTAACATGATTACTTCGTTTTCATTTGTAAAGATGACATGAAAGTATTTTGAATATATCGATAGTCTCGATAGTCCACTCTATCGAAAAATTATCGATAGTGTTATCGAGGTTTAGCAAGCCCCAGGCGCGACGAGAGCGAGGAGGTGGTCGGGGATGTAGCCCCGGGGCCCGGGCCCTGAAAGGGAGAGCCGCCAGATCTTACTGTTTAATTTTTGTTCCATTCCGCTGAGCGGTAGAGAGTGGGTTCAAACCCTGCTCAGCCGAACTAGATAAGGTTTTCAGTTGGAGTTTCCCTCATCTACACCTGACAAATGTCGGTTTGGTATCATAAGTTCCCCGGCAACTCAAAATCTCTCCTTCCCAATTCCTTTACCTAAGTCCAACGGTTAGGTGGAAGAGCATACCTCGTGGCCTGAACCTCGTCAAAAGGCGTTAAATAAATAAATAAATTTATTTGTTTTCGGATGTCTCATTTCATCGTCTGGTTTCGAATCCTTACCCCCCGTCCCCGAAACGAAATCCAAGCTCCTTTACTACAAAAATTACAATTAGTATATTTATTTTTACGTTTTTGCGTGCGTTGTTACAAGCTTCAAAGTGTGTTGTTGAGTTTTGGTGGAGAGAGTAAGGTGAAAGGGTGTGTGTGGGCAGAATGATCTGTCCCAGGGGCCCATGATATCTGTCCACGACCCTGGCGAGCCCGACTACTTAGTATTATATACATTCCGTCCATATGTACATCCACTGTGCGGGAGACGACGAGGAAGGTGGTGGCAGCCTTGCGCGTCGGGAGTTCCCCAAAGTGCGTTCTCACTCGCTCGTTTCGCTTCTTCGTAGACGTGAGATGCCCTCGTTCAAGGTCTCGTACTCCAATCCCCTGAAGCGTAACGCTGTGGTACAGTCAGGAACGCGTCGAAATATGTTCTGAAAGGGAACATCCCGCGAAATTCCAAGGGCGGGCGGATATGGGGGAAAATTCCCCTGCCCCGAAATTAAAAGAAATTAGTACTCTTTGTATTTTTCCAAAGAATTCAATACCTGCATACACACACATATATATAAAATGCGAATGTTTGTCTCTCTGTTTGCTACCTAATCTCGACCACACCACTAAACCGATCGTGATGAAATTGGCAAGGAGATAGTTTAGATGTTCAGGAAGAACATAGGTCAACTTACATTTTAAAAATGTGTGAAAGGAAAGGTAGAAAATGATTTTGACGATAAATGTCGTTGAAATCGATAAAAAGGAGAGGTATATTTGCTTACGTCGCCTAAACGGTTATAGATATATGACAATGAAGAATGGCAATATTGTTCGCACAAAGAGTTCTACATAAAAGTCCTCGACGGGATATGTCTAACTAGAAAACTTAACCTTTTTGACGAAAAAACTTTATTAAAAATAGAAGATTTAAAATACATTAATTTAAGAGAGCAATTTAAGAAGGANTGAAGAATGGCAATATTGTTCGCACAAAGAGTTCTACATAAAAGTCCTCGACGGGATATGTCTAACTAGAAAACTTAACCTTTTTGACCAAAAAACTTTATTAAAAATAGAAGATTTAAAATACATTAATTTAAGAGAGCAATTTAAGAAGGAAAAAAAAATCATCATCAAATTTAATTTCTATTTTGTGCATTTAGCAAAGATAAAAAAGTCTTTAAATGGTAAAATTTGGAGGAATACTTAAGATTTTACAACCATTTTAGTGAAATGGTCCATATATATATGTGCGTGTGATACACCCCCTAAATAAAATTCTGGGAACACCCCTGTGAGAATGTGAGGTTGAGTGTGTGACTTCTCTTGCAAGACCAGTGGGTTTGGGAGAATTAGCTTACCCTTTATACCCTGTGCATTTTCAAAGTGCTACGACGAGTTTAAAGTTACGAAAGATTAATCCTCGGTAAATTGTTTTCCCATACTTTTCATTTATGGACGCTTCTGATTTTAGTTACTGGTGCCAGTGTATGCTGATAATGCTTGTATCAGTATTGATGGTATATTTGCCCATAAATTCTGAACGTTTACTTGATCTTTATCAAGAAAATTAACTTCTATTAACGTCAGTTATACAATCAAAACAAATAGGGACTTTTTGCACAGCGTGCCTGCGAGCTATCGTATACGCTATCCATATGCAAGTTGCTTTTGCGCATGCCTGAAGTTAGTGGTACAGAAACGCTTCTAGCGTAGTACGTTACATCATCTGTGTTTGCGTATGATGTTAGTGGTACGCTAGTGAGAGAGGTCATGGCGGATTCTGGTCTGGATTTGAGGTTATGTTGATAAGTGTGAGTGTATACAAGAGATATGATATTAAACGGAAATAAAAAAAAGTTTTAAAAAATGTTGATTGAGGTTCTAAGGGGCGTGCCACTCCCCCAATATGTGTATGTCACTTAGTGTTAAATTTAGATCTACGAACTTCTAGAATGTTCTCATAAACCTTTATTTCAGGAATCAAATATTTTAACACTTCCCTGCATCTATATTTCATACAAAAGATTTGTTCACGAACACCGTACTCGCAATAGGCATAATATTCATTGTGTACATATTTCGGGTTCGATTCCCGGTTCGTCGCCATTTTCACCTGACAGAAAGTTATCATATAATATTCATTGTCCGACAGTGTCAACCGCACTTCGCCAAAAAGGACCGTATCATTTGGGAATCGTTCTACTTGTATATAATTCCCTGCCCAAAAATATAAAAGATATTGTTAAATTGAGTCTCTTCAAATCCGCGGTTAAAAGCTACCTACTGCACCAGTACTTCTACACTGGAAAATAATTTTTGATCTTAATAACAATTAAAGCCGCCTTGTACTTTATCACGCCACTGTTGAAGTACTTTCAAAATATCTGACAACACTATCAAAACTATTTTCCTGCATGCTTGTATTGTCTTATTATTCATATACATTTAGTTGTAAATGTACTCTACCCTGGTACGATTCTGTAGCCCCATCCTGGCCCGGGTTTTTCTCTGGTTTTCCTTCGGGTAGAGGCGGATTTTTTTTATAAAGACTCGCTAGACTCTTGCCCAGGGGTGGCATCAATTGAAATAATTATTAGCGAATTTAGTGTTATTTAAGTTACAAATTATCAACAATACTTTCCGAATGATTTATAGTTTGATAATAATACGTACTTTTGAAATGACTTTTCTGTGTTTTATTAAATACAATATTTGTTGGTATTATGTTAATACTAAAACACGTGTCGAACTATTTTTTATCGTTACGAGTATGTTGAAATGTGAAATCCACCTCTGCCCTGGGACTCTTGTTCTGAATTGATGGGATGGTCCCTTGTTTGCTTCCGGAGAGAAAATTATCATCCTCCACGCGGTTACGTGACGCAGTTTGTAACTTGCTTTTTTGACAATAAAGTTTATTTTAAGAGCACTCTCTTATATTTTGCCTACGTGGGAGCTCGTCTCACCAGAATTTTCTCAAGTTTGCTTTTCGACAGCCCCTAAGTATTTTTAACATGAAAAAAGTTACTTGTGGTTATCTAGTTTTCTTAAATGCATTATATTATTTCTTTTCTTAAGTTGTTTTATTTGTGGTATTGTTATTAAGAACAATTAATTTTTTATAGATGTGATAAACGCAGATAGAAAACTAGCTTATTGTATGTACATGAAACACTATTTTGAAATAGAATTAATTAAAATTATTATTAGCCTTTTGTAACACGGAATGACAGGTTAAAAAATAGACGGTTAGATAGAACAAAGTTTTTCTTGTATGTTTTGGGTCACTAAAATTCATCGATATTATTTGAGAATTACCGATCTGTAAGGATAATTGCCATTCCGGTTATAAATGACCTAAAAACGCGCAGTCATTCTTTCTTATAACGCGCGCAGTCATCTTCCTCGTTCTTAGAACTATTAGTGTAGTGGTCACGATAGCTGATCTCATCTAAATTTCTAATGAGTCCCAGAAGAGAGTCGTAAAATGTCCATTAGTTGAGAGCAGAAAGTAATATTAGCGTATTTATCTCGTCATCTCTGTCCTTCCCGTGATGTTTTTCCTGTTGTTTCTTGCTCATTCTTATTAATGAAGATGAGTTGTTAATGGAGATCTCAATAATAATAATATTTGATGTTCTGAAAGTGAATTTAATAGGTTTTGGTTAATGAAATGTAACGAGCAAATACAATTGTTTCGAGTCGATTAACATCGTGAAGTAAACTGCATGGGATGTCCATTTCGCTGAATAAAAAACGCACTAACTCGTATAAAGAACTTACTACATCTGTTGCGGATCTTATTATGACGTTTGCATTTGGTGCACAGATGGTGTAGCAGCGTAACTGACCTGGAGACACGTAAAAAAATTATACATATCAAGAACGTAATGAGGGATCAAAATTACCTTTTTTTAAATTGGGACTTTAGGGTTCCCCAACATCTGGGTCATTAGAGGCCTTTAAAATTACATCTATGTCCCGTAGAGGAGAAAAGGTTTTTGGGGGAGGGGGATATTATCGTTCTATAAAGCTTACAGTAGCTGCTGTATATGAATTAGTCTGTTGTAAATTGAATTTGTAAATAACTTAATATTCTCTTCATGCATAGTATTAATGAAGTACGGACTTGGTATATTGCTTATAGCTTGTTAGAAATATCCAGTAACCAAATTGCCTCCCATTGGGAGAATGCAGGAAACAGTTTTCAGAAATAATGTTTGAGGTTTCTTTTTCTATATTGTTGTATTTGTAAATGGGAAATGTACCGTGCTATTGAAACTTATCTACATGGAGCGATAGGAGTTAGGAGTTGGGTGGTAGGTCATTGTTAGTAGGTGGGCCGCTTAGCTGGGTTTACCAACAACTTGGCCCACGTGGAGGGGTTAGTAGAAGTGGTTAGTAAGTAGAAGTGGTTAGTTATTGATACTTGGAGGAGCTGGATAGAGGAAAGTTGGCTTTTCAGTAGTCACAGTTATATGAACTGAGACATTAATGTAAAAAGTTATAAATTTTCTGGCCCCATCGGGAAACGAACCCGGGATGACAGAGTGAAAAGCGACAACACTACCACCGGTGGGGTTGAGTTCGTTTTACGCATGCATCCTTTCAATCAGTAACAATAATATAATATCTTTTCTTTAATGTAACCAAAACATTCTTCATTGTACTTAGTACTAATCTCAAAATGTTGAGAAAATACTTTGGATTACATGAAAATAATTGAACTAAAAGATTTCTCATATTATGAAATCATTTACGCGATTGAATTTTACGATGCATCTCGATAACTGGTTGATGTTCGGAAACATAGTTGGGTATTGTACGCGCAGATTCTGATGTACATTTAAAATATTTATGTTAAGTGTTTTCAAAATTTTGAACGTCTCGAAAGCTGTAATGATGCGCCGGAAATAAATGATGAATCCATTAGTTGTTCAAAAATAGCCCGCATTCTGAATCAAATATTATTTAAATCGCAGCTTTCATACTGATTCGTCGTATTGTTGATGACTTATCAAACAATCAACGTGGTTCACAAACTCACCACTCTGGGTGACGTCGCATGTTTGAGAATCTCCTCGTCCCAATTCCCAAAAATTTGAAGACATCGAAACTACTTTTTTTTTTATTAATATTATTATTTCTCTACTCAATACTTATATGATTGGAAAGTAAAATAAATTTATTTGAAATGAATAAATGGTTAAAAAATAGTCACCGAAGTTCAAAAGGAGCCAAATGAAGTTGAAAAGTCGTCTTACTAGGTGTTACAGAAGTATTCTTTGTGACCTTCGATTAAGGAGATACGCAAAGATATCAACGATAGATACTGACTGCTTATCCTCCTTTCCAGGAAAATTGTCTTTGAAGCAATTCTTTCTTCGAAAACTCGCAACTTCAAGGTTCAAAGATTTATGAACAAACTAACCTTGTACGAAACGAAAATCAACTGTATTCAAATTCATCGTTCTACCGTGATCTATTTAGGACAGTTGTAATACCACGTTAAGAAAGATCTCTGTCATCATACATCTAAAATGGTTGAATAATTGGGTCTCGTGAACTACAAAAAGTGCTAGTACGCGAACTCCTTCGAGTCAGCGGGGCTCCGTGAGTGGAGCGCTGAGTTGCTGGCCGGATGGTCGGGGTTCTTTCCAGGTGAGGTGGCGATTTTTCATCACACCTCCACATCCAGACTGACTCCCAGGCCTACTCAGTCTGCTGTAAAGTACCAGGGTCTATCCTGGGGTCAAACCGGTCCTCCTCTTTCTGCCGAGAACAAGTAATTGCTGAGCTCTACCCTCAACGAACCCCTTGGGCACCTTCGGGGCCCGTTCAGGGATCATTTGAGTTCTTTTGAATTTACCTATTAAATCATAAAAGTCTTTTCCATGTTCTTTTTATATCTTGCCACTCTCCTTTCCACTTTCTTATCCTCCTCCAAGTCATTCTCCTTATCTTTTCCTTCTTTCCCATATGCCTCTAATATACGGGAAGTAGCTTTCGAATATACCCTTATTAATGTCAGAAGCGTAAATGTGGAGAAACATTCAGTACCATCCCCGAATGTTTGCTTGCCCGTTTTTCCAAATCCAACGTTTGTATGTGTTTGTTTGCTTGCCCGTTATATAACAACATACCTTACAATTTAATTATTTCTCAATAGTTTTTATTACTAATATACTCTTCATTTGTATTCAGACTCTAAGAAGGATACGGAAAGTGTTGATGGTAAAAAGTACAATTGCGACATTTTTAAATTTACACATTTGAAGCAAGGTTAATTGCAAGGAAACTGAATATTATTGTAGGTCTCGCCTTCATGGACGCTTATGGGACACATTTGGAACGAAACTGGTCAGAGCTTGTTTCTCCCGTATTTCATTAATACTCGCAGAATATTCTCATGACATATGATAGATGTCAATAGTCAGGTCTTTACATGGAGCTAATATAGATTGATTGATTATTTATTTAGTCTTCTCGGCTATTTTTTACATTCATATAAAATACAATATACAACACAATATAAGAATTGTACATTATAATGAAAATTATACAGTAATAAATACATTAGTTTCAAAGTATTGTTTCTGTATCTACATATCTATTAAATTTTTACTACTACTGTGACACTAACCCGAAAATATTTACTTCTTAACTAAAAAATAACGTCTTGCATTTTCATTGCAAGACTGAAGTCAGCGTCCTTCATCATTTTGCTGACGAATGCCGTAGTGGCAATGGCGAGTGTTGTAACAAAACAAACACCACTCCGCTCGTAGTCACGGCCTCGTCGTCTTACTATCTCATGTACGTGGTATATAGAACAAATTGTAATCGTGAAAAAAATTCGAAAGCGAGATTTCGTCGGAATTATAAGTTTTGGTTATCCCTCATTCTAAGAAAGTGGTTTTTGGCGTAATGTCCGTCCGTGTATCGGTCTGTTCGTCGTCTGTCTGTCTGTCTGTCCGTCCGTCTGTCTGTCTGTCTGCCCGTCTGTCTGTCTGTCCGTCTGTCTGTCTGTCCGTCTGTCTGTGTCTGTTTGTCTCTGTCTGTCCGTCTGTCAGTCTGTCTGTGTCTGCCCGTCTGCCTGTATGTTTATGTCTGTCCGCCAACATTATATTGTTCTCCCAAGTTTTTTTTNGTCTGTCTGTGTCTGTCTGTCCGTCTGTATGTTTATGTCTGTCCGTCTGTCTGTGTCTGTCTGTCCGTCTGTATGTTTATGTCTGTCCGTCTGTCTGTGTCTGTCTGTCCGTCTGTCAGTCTGTCTGTGTCTGTCTGTCTGCCTGTATGTTTATGTCTGTCCGCCAACATTATATTGTTCTCCCAAGTTTTTTTTCTCTTAGCTCGCTTTTCGCGAAACTTCAATATCAACACTGAAAAAAATCCTCTCGCTATCCTCTATAATTTATTTTCATGCCATCGTCTCACAATTTTCTCTCAGAGTAAGTTTAATTTTCTTACAATGAGAGGAGATTTCATCTCGAAATAAGACCATTTTCTCCTCATCTTAGAGGGCGCGTAAATATACATAAACTCGATGAAATCGTGTAATTAAATTCACTGAATTAAAAAAAATCTTACGTTTAGGCCAATTTTTCAAGATTGCAAGATAATATTTTCTTATTGCCCTTAATATTTATTATAATGTATAAAAACATTGCGTCCACAGAGATTAGTGCGCACGAATGACTGCATAAATTAATTCCTGTTAAGTGTTAATCACAGTCCGGATGACTCTTTATCTCAAGCGTTCTAGATATAGTTCATAGCAAACGTCATGAAATGTGCGGCACATTTTTATTCTGCGCTCTAAAAGAGATGGAAGTTGTTTCAACTACAAGTTTTAGCTACAAGATAATTAGTGGCTTACACGCATTCCTCCTTTCTCGAGCAGCTCCGCGTCGCAGTGAATAGCTTATGGACTTGGGGATGGTAAGCACTCCGGATCGAGTCACGTCACTTCCTTATGTTTGCCGAACAAATTTTCTTCACGAGAGGAATAGTCTCATCCAATACAACGAGATGAAAATACTCACTTAGTGAGTGCTTTCCTCTTGATGCCATATAGTAGATCAAAACTTGCGTCAAAGAGAGAAGATTTCTCTTGTATTAAGAACTTATTTTTTGTGGTGAAAAAATATCTGGGTGACCGATCTTCGCTCGGATGGCTCACGGAATTGTCATATGATTTTCAATCAATAGTAAATTTAAAAAAATATAGTAGTGATGTATGACCACGCATTTCATGATCTTAAAATAATTTTCGTAAAGGGATTCAACCCGTGGCTTACTTAGTTACAGTACTGTGTAACCATTAATATAACGAATGATAATTTCATACGTAACTGTACGTANGATCTTAAAATAATTTTCGTAAAGGGATTCAACCCGTGGCTTACTTAGTTACAGTACTGTGTAACCATTAATATAACGAATGATAATTCCATACGTAACTATTTTGCTAACTTAGTAACTGCGCAGTTTACGTTGCCCATATGTGATTTTGTGTGTGTGTCCAGGTTTAAGGAGTGATTCTTAATTTTATGGAAATGACACACTGTATTTACCCGGTAGAACACATACGTAGAGTAAATGGAAAAACCATTTGTCTCAACGTCTCGAATATGCACGTGTGAGGTTCGGGTTCGATTCCCCACCGAAAAAGTTCATTTATTTTTGTCAACATGATTTGCCTGATTATACTTTCTTCGTGTTTTTAACATTTTTATTGTATTTACAAATTTTAAGTCAGGAGTCTCGAAAAACGCCGGTTTAATCAGCTTGGTGTTCTGTTGGTGGCGAATATGAGTTTTTCGGATTATTAACAAAAATATGTCGTGGATGGCTCTTTCCATGACGCAGTCCGTGGTCTGTTAACGAGTTTCAACAGGAAATGTGGTCGTCGAATCCGCTGGAACAAATTTTAATATACCACGTCTTTGATTCCCGCAGTATCCGTTCAGATTTCGCAACGTTTAACTCGTGATTCGGCTTTTTAATGTCTCGTGTGTTAATTTTAGTGGCGAAGTGGTATATGAGGAAAATGTCTAAAATGGAAAATAATTAGAAAAGGTTTTATTGAAAGGGAAAGATTGTGGCTGAAGGGTGTAACTACGGAGGAAGAGAGTTCAAAAGAGACGGGGAAAAAATATACTAACTATGTTCAATAGCAATAGTTACTTTGATAGGCCTATATATATGAAATCGAGAATTAGTACACAGGAAATAAAAGAAATATGAAAAATTATAATTAGGTGGTGATGGTGTATTCAGTTTTTACTTCGCTTGAAACAACTATACTATTCAGAAAATATTTTATTGAAGGTATTCGTCTCACTGTTTTGAAGGTCGTGTGTGAAAATTTTCGTCGTGCTCGGATTAAAACTGTAGATTTGTATAAAAGACGTACAAACACATATATCGCCCCAAGACGATATTCTTTACCATACAAAGTCTAGAAGACACTGTTGAAAAGGAATCTCACTAGACTGTCCATAGACGTCGTCACGCGGTAGTCATATAGCAAGTCCCGAATCAATATTAGGGTACCCTATTCCACGTTGTGGTTATCAATGATGTTGCTACCTGAATAATTCTATATGATAATCGAATCACTAACAAATATTTTGGAGGACATGCAATGCTTCATCCAGGGATCTGAGTTCATCAATTGCATTTGAAGTCGAAAAAAAAATGAGTTTCCGAAATTTTTTGCTTTTGACTCCAATTGTCCACAAAGTGTTGCTTTAAATATATTGGGGGTGAGGGGAGGCGTAAGTAAATAATAATAGTAATAAAACTTATAAGTCGGATCATTTAAACTACTCTTAGACTAGTACCCTAGTTCCCAGTTGATTAATTTAAAATCTCGACATTAATGCGGGACGCACATTGAGACGCAATCGCTCACGCAGAGCAGCGTAGGGCACGCTTGCGAGGCACGAGTGTGTGACAGATTTTGCGGCGAGTCCATAACGGTCAGGTAGGCAGGCTGCGGTACACCTCTGCGCTGCGTCTCAACTCGCGCTCTATCCCTTTATAACACGGAGTCACAGCAAATGCGCTGTCCTACGCTGCGTGAGCGACTGTCCCAATGTGCGCCCCGGGTAATACCAGTGTATTGAGAAGATTGCAAAACAGTGTCCTCCTGTCCTCAGCCCACATAACCAGATGGTTCTGGGACTTGAAATACTCGTAGATTCATCCTACTAGCAGCACTTGATTTTATAATACACTGCTGAGAGAAAAAAAACAACGCAAGTTAAGAGAAAAATATTAACCACTTACTGGCAAAAAATCAATTACAAACTGCATCAATGGAGGCCAATAAAATAATTTACTCTCCGAAACAAGCATATTTCTGATGAATTGCGACCAAGGGCTCAAATGCGGAGGCGGATTTAATAGTTTCAAAAGAAGATACTTATCAAATAAGTGCTGGTATTTATTTATAACTACCAAAACAAATCGTAGCTGTTAAATTAATTGCTAGAGATTTGTAATAACAAATGTAATCATGACTTTCCCGCTAAGATAAATCCGATGGAAAACCGGAAAAAAAACCGGCCAGGATGGGACAATAAGTATGTAGCAATAATGTTTGAGAAATGTTGGAGTGTACGCCATTGAAATACCCAAGTGTCCAGACATACATTTATATTACATGTGGAGGGTACCTTGAATAAACCAAAATAGGCCAGAATTGTATAAAAATGGACCATGGTATGTATATAAACTATTTTGCTTATTCTTGAGGAATGGCATATATTAGATGAGGATAGGAAATAAGAAAATTATAAGAAAAGAAAAACGGAGGCTGCCCACAGTGTTCTAATACAACTCAAACTTCTTTGCATGTTAGTTGTCCACTGAAGATGTGTATCAGTATTCTGAATCCCATCTTTTCACCAATTTAAACACTAGCGTAGGTAGAATTAAATCACTATAATACCTGAAATCGGAAGCAGAGTAGCATGTTAGTACGTACATATTAGCAAACAATACTGAAAATTGTGTGTATTTGTAGGTTTTCCCTGTAGTATTTAATTTAATTACACGAAAATAGATAAGTATGGAAACTAACATGTGAATTTAAAATTCCATGTAAAAACTTCGGGCAAAATGAGGCAACACCGGGCATAATGAGCTTAAAAATTCCAGACCTGTTGACAAGTGTTTTCATACCCATTGTAGGGTAAAATATATAACTTCTCAGTACCAATGTTCCTTTGAATGTTGTTATTTTTTGTATGTTTGTTGTTTTATTTCTGAATAGTTTTCAAATTTCTTATGACCAGTAATTGTTTTAAGTTTCTTTACAAATCCCGGAGAACGCCGTGTAGTTCGGCTTGTAATACTCAAAATTAAATTTTCCCTGCCATTACTGGTGGACTTGCATGAGTTAACCGCAGTGTGGCACTTCCTCGGAGATCAGCACAAAAAGTTAGTAAGTATCCCAAAGACGCAATACCTATTGAACGGATTGAAAGGAATAGTGACAGTCGAATTCCTTGAAGTTTGGAATAGGACCGAAGGTTAGATTCGTTTTATTACAACGTAAAGAGGAAGAAAATTATCAAAAAGGGGCAGTTACTGTTTTATTATAAGTATGATTAGATAATATAACCGAAGGACCAAACAGTAACCGTATTTATGCTACTAAAGCATTCTCAGCTTGGTAATTACAATATTGAAATTATTTGGTGTTTCCACAAGAATCGAAATTCTTGATAAACATGAAAAATAAATTTATGAATTTTGTTCAGCTTGGGTTTGTGAAACTGGTTTGTGAAAGAGCTTAAAGGTTAATCTCTGGGTGAAATGTGCGCGAATATAAGCTGATGAAAATTATTAGTTAAGTATTAATTATTGTCATTTCCTCTCATTATAAACTTTTCTTGTCATTCCAACAACCTGTCTGGCCAGTCCGTACCCTTCGGACTCCCACGGTATTTGCGTGCAAAGCTTTCGTTTGTATGATGAACTTTTTTTGTTTGTTTTTTGTCACTACCTTGAAAACAAGACCTTGATCAATACTTAGAAAACATTCTGTTGCTGATGGAGGTTGCATGTGTATAAAAACCGGAGCACAAGCTTCCAGAAACTTTGTCGAGGAAGAACCGCCATTCAAACATGAAGTCGACTTTCGTTGCCCTGCTGTGTTTCGCCGTCGTTCTGGCGGCAGCCTTGCCGACAGAGAAGAGCAAGTACTCTTCGAGATTCGATAATGTAGATGTGGATGCGATTTTGCAAAACGATCGTCTGTTGAATGCGTATATTACGTGCTTGAAAAATGATGGAGAAGCAGGATGCACTCCGGATGGAAAAGCTTTAAAAGGTGAGAGGTAGTACCAACGTAGGTAGAATAAAATATCTGAAATCGGCATAAATAGAGTAACATGTATTTATTGTGAATTCAACTCGAAAAACATACTTCACCGGTCGTTTATATGACATGATTGCAATTATAATTGATGGTGAAATGCATTGAGTCTTATGAAGAAAACACTTATTTCTAAAGAATGGCCAACTTTTAAATCACGAAACCGATGCGCTAGACCGCCATGTTCGTACATGCTTTTGTGCAAGTCAAGCGAGTTCCTGAATATTGTTTGTACTGTAGTATTAACTGATAGATACAAATTAAATCATGTTTTATTCTCCATTGTTATTCATATTGTTTGAAAACAATTGACTTGGAGTGATGGTCCCACCTTAAGCTATTATGTTCGCTTTCACTGAAGTCAAGTTGTTATCTATTCACGAAACTTGGAAATATTCACCATACGACTTCTAATTAATTAATAATTCTCTTTACTGATGTTTACTATTGGACAAGAGCAATTATTTTGTGATTTTGAAACTTGAAAACAAATTTAGATTGTCGTTTGACACAATCTTTGTAAAGGGTCGTATTGTCTTTAAACATGTGATGCAGCTGCCATTTTCGATACAATAGTTTTTCCCACAGTTTTTAGTAAATTATTCTTGTAAATGCCCCGTAAGGTATTAAAATCTTAACGTCATTGCGTACTTATTTACATTTGCTATAGTGATAATTTTTTTTCGCGTTAAGTCTATGTTTTTATCTGTATATTAAAAAACGAAAACACGTGAATGTTTTTCCACATAAACTCATAGTAATTTAAAGTTAAAGAATTCAAAATTTTTCACCGTAAGGGTATGAAAATTCATCGCCACTGGATAGGGAATGGTTCAAACTATCATTTGAAAAAAAAATGCGGGAGGGGGTACTTTAGCCTAGTCGCTCTGATGGATATGATACATTAAAATATTTTTTATGTTCGTGGTTCATGTCCGTGTGTTGAGAACAATGGAATGATATGTAAAAATTTCTGGGCTATTGAGCCATGGTCCAGATGAAGAGTCCTTCACAGACGTTTCGGTCGCTACTGCGGTGGCCATCTTCAGTGTTGATGTTTACGTGGGCGCAGGTCTTTCCTCAGCGGCGACCCACCAGCTGCTGACGTGACGAGTGGAGGCTCAGTGTTATTTATAGTGGGAAAGGGCGGGAAGCGGGAGCGTGCTTCTCTCTGATTGGTTGGTAGGTGATCGATTCGGAGATTTTTTATTAACAGGTTTAGGATATAAGTTTCGAAGCATGGGATACCAGGCACTATTAATCTTAAGATTCCCCTCTTTTCTGTTGAAATTATTCCGGTGCTTATAAATTTCAATTGCTTCTCGTTGTGATCTGGTATGGTACTGCAACGTGGAAGCAATTTTCACGGTTTCATGAAATTGAATATCGTGTCCCCCTTTCCATGCGTGTTCAGCGACAGATGACTTGTCTTCTTGGCGGAATCTGCAGCATCTGGAATGTTCTGCAAGACGAGTGTTAACACTGCGCTTTGTAGTGCCTATATATACAGCACCACATGAACAAGGGATCCGGTATATCCCACCACTGGTAAGAGGATCTCGTGTGTCCTTGATGGGTCGGAGAATGTTATGAATCTGGTTGATAGGCTTAAGAATGGTCTTGACCTTGTCTCTTTAACAGTTTACTGATACGTGACTTCGTGTACGTAGGGCAAATGAGCAATGCCCTGTGTCCGATTTTAAGTTGTTGAATTGATAACCATAGTTTTGTTGGAATGGAGAGTCTCACGTTGTGAATAACCATTAGATTGTACTGCCATGTTTAAATGTCTATTTTCTTCCTTTAAATGTTTGGATTCACAAATACGTGAGGCTCTATCGAACAGGGTTTTTATCACGATCTTCTTTTGAGCTGAATGATTTGAGGTTTTATGTAAGTACCGGTCCGTATGTGTCTTCTTCCGGTATACCTTATAGCCGAGGCTTCCGTCTTACTCTCTTATGACCGTGACATCCAAGAACGGTAGTTGTCCATTGACTTCTCTGTCCATGAAAAATTCAATGTTCGAGTGTATATTGTTCAAATGTTTAAAGAATTTCAGAAGGGAAGACTCACCGTGGCTCCAAATTACGAAAGTATCGTCTACGTATCTTAGCCAACAAGTTGGTGGTTGAGGAGCAGTACTTGGTGCCTCTGTCTCAAAGAATTCCATGAAGAAATTCGCTACCACTGGGCTAAGTGGACTACTCATTGCTACCCCGTCGATTTGTTCATAGTATTCATTGTTCCATTTAAAATAGTTAGTGGTGAGTACTTGATGAAATAGTGCAGTTTTGTCCTGTGTGAAAATCCGAGAGATATGTTCCAATGTGTCCTTGATAGGTACTCTTGTAAATAAAGAAACAACATCGAAACTGATCAGCAAATCATTCGGTTTTAACTTCCAGTTCTATAGTTTACCGATAAATTCAGTGGAAATTTTTACATGGGAGTCAGTGGTGCCAACATGTTCTTGGAGAAATCTAGACAAAAGTTTAATAACAGTGTATGTGGGAGAATCTATCGCACTCACAATTGGACGAAGTGGTATTTCCGGTTTATGGATTTTTGGTAAAGAGTCTAGGAGGTAGTGATTCCGATTTTTTAATGTAACGTTGATCTTCCAATGAAATAGATGAATTATATATCAGTTCGTTGGTTTTGCGTAGTATTTTACTGGTAGGGTCCCGTGGCAATTTCCTATACATGGTAGGTTCTGGTAGGTCCTGAATTTTACTGTGGTAGTCCTGAGTGTTCATGGATAGTGTAGCATTGCTCTTGTCAGCAGGTAAAACAATTATTTCTTTATTATTGTTAAGTGATATCAACGCCGACCTCTTCTGAGAACATAAATTGCTCTTTTGTGGACGTGCTCTTTGTAAGATTCTTGATGCAACCCGACGGATTTTTATAGAATGTCAGTAATACGAATCATTTTAAAATGAAACGATTTCTCATAAGTTACAAACCTAGACTAACGGTGCGAACACCAACGGTAATTTCTAGAAGCGGTTATGTTTAAGAATATTGAAGTGTCTGTATTTCTAGAAGCGACGGTTACAAAAGGCCACGTAAATGGGAGAGTTTGCATATCTGCTACTTAGGAGAAATAGTGCATTGTTCCCATAATCTTCATGCTATGAATTACGCACTGAAGGAAACAAAACGAAGGACAAC
>NNCF01132699.1:3384-35466 GCA_002313205.1 Laupala kohalensis | reverse complement strand
AAGGAGCTGATGATTCCCATGACTTCACTGGCGTTAGTTTCGGAAGTGAACATAGAATTGGGTATGTGGGTGGTAATAATTGGAGGACATTGATTTGGATATATTGAGTTCGTTATTTTACCAACTTCTGAGAAGTAAGAATTAAACAAACTTGCAATGTCCTGTGGATTTGATACGATCTTGCCATCGTTTAGTAAAGAAACATTTTATTCGCGATTTTCAGAAGTTGACGTGTAATTGTTAACAATGTTCCACATGGATTTCATCCGGTTGTTAGATTTTAGTATATTCCTGTCATTTTCCATAACTTTAGCTGCATAGACTACTTTTCGGAGAATAGTCTTATATTTACGAAAATAATTATGGAATTCGGGTGGTTGGTTATAGCGTTTTGAAAGATAATATAAACGGCGTTTGTTTTTTGAAGAAATTCTTATCCCTTGGGCGATCCATCTATTGTATTTCTTTGTGTTAATTAACTTGCGTTTTATGGGAAAGCTAGAGTTGTAATGTTTTAGGAATATTGAGATAAATACATTGAATTTGTCGTCGGTGTTTTGGCAATTGTAAACATCTTTCCATGTTTCTTCACGCAAATAATTTACGAATATGGATTTATTTATGTCATTAAACTCTCTTGTAAATTTGTAAAGGATTTTAAGCGGTTTTAGTTTATTATTAATAGTCAATACTTGAGCATGGTGATCACTTTATCCGGCGATAAACACTTCAGAGAGATACGAGATTCCACGTTAATTATGCACGTGGTAATTATGCACGTGGTAATTATGCACGAGATTAATTATGCACGTGGTAAAAGTGTTTCCAAAATTAACCAGATACATGTTTTCAATAAAATGTGTGTCCTTGAGACTTTTTTGTATGATTTTATGGATATTTTAGATATTTGGTGTTAACGTAAGAGCTTTAACTATATTTGAATCAAGTTTGATTTGAAAACACTTTTATGTAACACTGCCGCGAGTGTATCATAAAATCTTCATGCACTAAATAATTTCTTTCATTGATTTTGTGATAGCTTTACCTAATCGGATATGAATAATTGGTTGGTGAAATTGTATAAATACGTTATTCCTTATAAAGATTGTTTTGACTAACACATGAGTCTTTTAAAAGTGTGTAAAACGTTTGGACAAGAGTTTTGCACCACCAGTTTTAATAAGAAGTTATGGTAAATAAGAGGAATAAATTTGTAAAGTATTTCTAAATTTTTGGAATATGATTTGGAAGTAAGTCAAAGAGGCGGGAGATAAATTTTATTTCATTTCTGTGGAAGGAGCTGCGTAATAGCAATGGCAGTGCGGGCACCCCTGCAATAAAGATAATATATGAGTGATCCATAGCACCATGGCTCAATTAACAGACTGACTATCTTCCAAGGAGCAAGGGTTTGTTTGAGAAATCCTCCAAAATGTTTTAGTACGTAGTTTTATTTCAGTTATTTTATTGTGATAGTATTCGCTTTAGACTGCCACAGACTGAGACATGGTATGAGAGCAGATTTTAATAAGTATTTTCCTTTTTCTGACAGCTGCCTCGATCTCTGTGCAATCGAGGAGACAATTTTGAGAGTCTTCTTGAGTAGTTGCGCAGTTGAGGCACTTTTCTGCGCAATTGTTGTGTGACCAAACAACACATTGTTGTCCTTCATGACAATAAATTTAATCATTCGGGGCCGTCCATAAATTGTAAAATGTCATAATTACCTTTTCTGACACCCAACTCCCCGTCATTACGATCTTGTAAAGACACCCCTTTCCTCCCCCAAAATTACGAAATTTTAACTTTCTCTCCTCGCATTAAAAACAATGTTGGTCGCTTTTCAGAAAAAAATGGGAGCAAATTTTGATACAACGACTTAACTGTATGTTCCTCATTGCTCTCGTAGGACACATATTACGCGAAAAACTTTAATGCACCCTATAAATCGTGCCCTAGAGGTAGAGATTTTAATTTAAGAGAGAACCGTTGAGAGATGAAATATAAGTGGAATTTGTTATTAGTCAAGAAAAAACTTCGCGCAATTACTCATAGGGGTGTCAATCTGCTTTAGTTGTCACGTGATTATGTCAGTTCTCCCTCACTTTCTCATTTCTCCACTAATAAGAGAGTATATATCAAGTAACAGCTGGAACCTACGGAGCAATGAGAATTTATGCGTAATAAATATAGTTGTTTCAATTTTTAAACTTTTGAAAGAACCTTATTCAGATTCATATGCGCAAAATTCAGAGTTCCAGGTTTCTTAATATTTATAGGATTACTTCACTGAAGAAGCGCTTCAGATACGTCTCCCCATTTTCACTCGTAGGATACAGAAAGAAGGAATTACTCAATAAGGAAATTTGGCACATAAATTAATCATTCCATTAAGAAGCTTAGGCCAGGAAAAACATCGAGAAACATTTGCCATATTTCCGAGTCTAGGTGTGCGTGACTACAAGTGTTCATGAACAAAAGTTATTTTAAATAACCTACTACTGACATACAATTTGAGAAACACAGATTTTATTTGACCGTTTTCTTACCTAAAACAAAAGCTGACCCCTGACAAAAGACAACATCTGACTGTTTCTCAAAGTATTGCAACATAATTAATAATAGAATGAATTAGTTGGCCCCATGTTGAGACGGCAATTGTAACATAATTGATAACAAGGGAGGTAATGGGACACACGTTAATGTACCAGTTGTAGTATAATTAAATAATAATTGAAGAAAACAATTGGTTGAATATCACTTACCTTATTAAAGTAATTAAAAATTAAATTTTATTTCAGGACAAAGAAATATTATTAAAACAGATATCTACAAGAAAGGGTTACCTCACGAGATCAAGGGTTCAGCCGTTTATTGGCGTAAAAAACACATTCTTCGAAAAGAAAATACACATGTTCCAAAACAATATAATTAATCATTAAACACTACACATAATACATAGTTTCATCACTCTTTCTCCAATCAACATCACAATATAAACAAAAACTGCTAATATCAAGTCAGTTATCCCCCCAAAAGCACACAACGAATTTTCACAAAAGAGGAGCTTAGACTGAGGGTCATGTTATCTTCCCCACACAAATAATAGATCAATCACAAAATCATCCAGCTAACACATAACTATCTGAAGGTTTTCATTTACTAAATTGCGACACAAGGGACGTAAGTAAGAAGCAACTGAAGGTTGTCAAAGTTCACTGAAAACATAAATCTAAAAAACACGTTATTTATATTTTAGTTAATCGATTATAAGCCTTCGAATCGAGACTGAAGGTAACGTTTATCAGAAATTTATACGTTAATCAACTTCTGAAAGTCGCGAAGAAAAAATTTCTCTACTAAACGATGGCAAAATCGTATCAAATCCTCAGGACATCGCAAATTTGTTATATTCTTACTTTTCAGGAGTAGGTAAAATAACGAACCCAATATATCCAAATCAACGTCCTCCAATTATATCCACCCATGTACAATAAATCGTGAATTTAGTGTTTTTTTTCAACTCTTATGATTTTTAAACACTATACTCAGAATAATCGATAGTTCGATAATAACTTGTACATGTATATCTACAAACATATTTACGTTAAATTACAAACATATTGACATTATATATGTATTATAACTCGCAGCTACCTTTTTATCTTATCTAGGAACTTTTGCTGAAATTTTTGAATCCGCCACTGCCGTAGGGCCCTTGATCGGAATTGATGGGATGGTCCCTTGCTTGCTTCCGGAGAGTAAATTAGTTTTTTGTCCTCCACATGGTCATACGCAGTCTGTACTGTTTTTTGACAATAAATTTATTATTATTATACCCAATTCTATGTCCAAAACTAACGTCAATGAAAACATGAAAATCATCAGCTCATTAAAGTACAAATTTTCAACAGGCACAGATAATATACCCGAGTTTATTAAAATATTTCGTACCACGTTATATTAAATCCAATCATAAATATTTTAATAGTTCTTTACCGCAAGGGGCGTTTCCTAACATATTTAAGAGAGCTAAAGCGAAACTTTTACACATGAAAGGAAACAAACTTAATGTTGGAAATTATCGACAATTATCTCTACAACCCACTTTCTCAAATACCCCAGAAAAGTTTTTCTGTAAGTGTCTTAAAGATCTTTTTAATAAAAAAATAACTTTCTTTCTGACGATTAACACGGTTTTAGAAAATCCTTTCCCACTACAAGCGAAATATTTTCTTTCTTAAACGATGTTACCACACCTCTTGACCGTGGGGAAAATCCTCAGGGTGTTTTTCTTGATTTGTCCAAAGATATTCGATGTCATCGATCACGAAATTCTCCGTTCCATATTGCATTCTTTGGGCATTCGTTGACATCCACATCAGTGGCTAATTTCTTATTTAAAACATCGATATCAACAGGTCGAAATATCCTATACTAAAAAGAAAATACTTCAGCGTTGTCTTTCAGACCCAAAGCCACTTACTTCCGGAGTAACCCAAGGTTCAATTCTCAGTTCCATACTCCTTTTATTGTATAGGAACGGCATGTCATTATCCACATCAGATTGTAAAATGGTTCTTTTTGCTGATGACACTAATTTACTATGTAAACACGCCTACGCTCAAAAAGTTTTGTCCAACCTTTCCGCTAGGTTCCATGCAAATCGTCTCATTGTAAACACTGACAAAACAGTGTCTATGTCATTTCACAATAGTATCACAAAATCTTTATCCCAGGTTTCTCTTTCTTTAAACGGAACACAATTAAAAACTGTTACGAATACAAAATTCATAGCTCTCCACATTTTAAGACAACCTCAAATGGAATTGTCACGTTGACAATCTTAATTCCCAATTAAGCAAATTGTGTTACGCATTCCGAATCTTAATGTAGTTAGTCCACGTATTTCCCGTTGCATATATTTTGCAAACGTTTACTCCCATTTACGTTACGGCATTATCTTCTGGGGCAATTCCGGTCAGAGTATTCAAACTTTCAGAATTCAGAAGAGTTCGGAATTGTACAAGTTGTAAATCTCACCCCCGAATTTCTTGTAAACCTTTATTTAAGGAATTAAATATCTTTACACTTCCCTGCATTTATATTTATGAAACGGTCGTGTTTGTTGAGACCGAATTATTGAAATACCACCCTTGCTTCATACGAATCAGTCTCGTTCACGAACACAATACTCGCAGTAGTAATAATATTCATCGCTCTTGAGTGTCAACTATTCTTTGCCAAAAAATACCTTATCATTCGGAAATCGTTGTATATATTTTCTTTTCCAAAAATTAAAAGATATCATGAAATTATATATGTCTTCAAATCCAGCTTTAAAAGCTACTTCCTGCGCCAGTGCTTCTACAGTGTAAAACAATTTATTGACTTTAATAAAAGTTAAATTTATCTTGTACTTTATCACGCCATTGCTGTAGTACTTTTAAAATAAATTAGAACAATTTCAAAAACTATTTTCTTGCATGATTGTTGTGTCTAATGATTTATAATTATTTTGTTCTGTGTTATATTTTATTAGTTATGTTATTAGTTTATTAATTTAGTTTTAACTTAACTTTGGCTTGGTTGTGTACATTAATTCTGTAGCCCCATCCTGTCTCGGGTTTTGATCCGGTTTTTCTTCCGGTAGAGGCGGATTTCTTATACATGTTTATTGAAATAAGAAATCGTGAATTTAGTGTTATTTCAATTCTTATGATTTATAAACTCAGAATAATCTATAGTTCGATAATATTTCGTACATGTAAAATAATATTTTTGTGTTAAATTACAAACATGTTGATATTCTATTAGTATTATAACACGTAGCTATCTTTTTATTTGGCCTCGGAATTTTTGCTTAAATTTTTGAAACCGTTTCTGCTGTAGTGTCCTTGTTCGGAACTGATGGGATTGTCCCTTGCTTGCTCCCGGAAAGTAAATTAATTTTTATCATCCACGTGGTCATACGCAGTTTGTACTACTTTTTTGACAACAAATTTATTTATTTATCTGATATTCTTATGGGAGGTCGTAAATTTTTCCTACACACTTTCTCTTTTTGAAAAATAGGACATTTTCGTACGAAGCCTTTTACATCTTTCGTGATATTTTGTCAAAAATGTGACATTACGTATAATATTCCGTCAAGTTTTTGTTCTAGTAGAAATGGCCATTGAGTGGCCATCTGTCAGCGTCAAACGGTCGTTCATTTTAAATGACCACCAAAGGTCGGGTCATTGATGGCCTTCCATTTCAAGTGGCTACCAATGACCATTTGGCGATAGCATGGCCACCTAATGGCCATTTTTACAAGAGTGTAATCCCTGGATGAGTGGGGATTGTCCCTTCCGAGTTACGATGATTCGATATTTTTATTTTGTATTACTTCTTTACTTTCAGGCGTGTACACATATTTTGCCGAGTTAAACTTCAACCAGTGTATCACTAAATATCCTTTAAAGAATCTTATCAGTTTCATTTTATCTTTTCAGTATTTGTTTGGAAGTGGCACGATGTTTTGCACTTTATGTAAGTTCAGATAAGATGTTTGCCCTTGCGATAAAAATAGAGATTCTTTCAGCAGGTTTTCTAGATCTAGTTATCGCATGTGTGTTTTGTATTTATTACTATTCCTTGCTATTGATCTTAACTAGAGAGATTTTACTTAATGAGTCGTGTCCCGCTTCGACTTGTATTGGTAAGGCTTCCTCAGAGGACTCGTTGACGAACAGAAATGTTTCCTCCATCCATGCGAGCGTGTCGTTGTCTCCATTACTGGATTGCGGCTGAGAGCGTTTTGTGTGGTAGAATAGTGTTTTCAGCATCATTGAGAGTTCTACTGGTATAGAAGACATGACCTTGTTCATTTTATTGTTCTAGAATTCCTCCTATGGATTCATCAGACGCGTCAGTTAAAAGGATAAATTCTTTAGAGAAATCAGGATATTGAAGTATGCAACTGGTACGTACATATATTGATTTATTTAATGTTCCTAATTGTTCGTACCCAAAAATTAAAAATGTTTTTCTTTAATAGTTCGTTAAGTGGTTTGGCTGAAATCTTACATGAATTTCTTATAATAACCGGCAAGTCCTAAGAATTGCTTAATTTGTTTAGGATATTTTGCTATTGGAAATTCTTTAACCACTAGTCTGAATTTGGTTTTACTCCTTCAGAAGAGGTACTGTGTCCCAAGTACCAATTCCGGTTTAAGATACTCGCATTTGTCGGGTTGTAATTTAAAACCTTTCTCACGTATTCCGTTAAAAATTATTCCATTTCTTTTCATGCGATCTTCAAAATTTTTGGAAAGCACAATGATATAATCTAGATATACAAAACATTTTTCCTATGAGGTCGTCCAATGCACGATCTATCATTTGGTGAATAGTGGATGGGGAGTAGACCCATGGGTATCCTCGCGTATTCAAAATAGCCATCAGGTATGCTGAACACTGTATTTTCTTCATGTCTCGGTGCTAGTTTGGTCTGATGAAAACCACTTGCTAAATCAAGAGCTGTATCTATCTTTTCCCAAGTGATCAAGAATTTCTCGACGGGTATGTATCTAAAGGGATTTTTTATTAATTTCACGAAAATCTATTACAACTCTCCATTTTTTTCTCATCAGTAGCATTAGTCTTTTTGGGATCCACTCACAATGATGAATTAGAAAGTTGACATTTAGCATTTCGATAACGTATCTTTCGTTAGTTTTGCTATTTCTTCACGATGCACCGATGGGTAGCGGTATTGTTTGACATTTATTGGTGAAGTGAATGAATATATTAGTCAGTACTGTAGATACAATGAGTTATGGTAGCAGCTGGCAAAGATTCTCCGAATATCGGAGTACCGACTGATAAGTTTCCAGTATTCTTCAGCTTCTTCCGGATGTTTATCTTGTAATCTAACATTTCTAGTAGCAAGACCAATCTGTCTACGGAGATTCCATTCTGTTCTACACTAAATATATCTTTCGTCTGATAGTTTAGTATCACATTATCTTTCTCCAGGAAAGGTTGTACTAATGTACCTTGATGCCCATGTGTTGATGCATCATTAGCTACGACAAATTTATGTCCGTTGATTTTAGCTATTTGACTTGAAGCAATATTCTCGCCTGATATCCCACAAAAGGCATTCTGAAGGGCATCGAAAAGCGACTGCGCTGTTAATAAAGTTAATACTTGTTCCTATATCGACAAGAAATTCGCGCTCACCCACGATTAAGTTTAAATCATTTATTATGTTTACTCACTGTCGTGTCCTCGGGAATTGTGAGGAGTAATGGTTACCCTCAATTTTTTTGGAAATATTCTCTGTACGGAGGTCTCCGATCTTCCCTGTTTGGAATACGTGAATGGGAGGAAGTTTCGTAGTTGCTGTTGTTGCATTTTAAGCGCTAAGTTTAGGAAAGGGTTATAACGCTGTGTCGGTCTTTGATGTAACTCCTCGAAGATAATTCTTTCCAGATCTTTTTCTAAAACGATGTCCATGGATACTCGCAAGGGACTAGGACGCTTTGGTCCACAATAATTTTTAATTTCCGCTCGCAAACCGCGAATAAATTGAGTAGAAACTAGACGATCTTCTTTATTTAAGATAATAGCTAGTTCGCCATTATTTCTATTGGCATTATCTGTTACAGATCTACTTCATACTGACAATCAGAGAACATTTTCACATAATCTTTTAACATACATACTCCCCTGTGCTAATGCCAACCGTTTATTTACAACAAGAAACTACAGATTCTTCCGAATTCTCTTCTTAGCGGACAAGCAAGTTCTCTCAGGGACTTGTGTGTTATGCCATCTATAGCTCTCCGGATGTTTCAACAACTTTTTGAGCTATTGTAATTTGCACGAATAAGCCCTCGGGATAATTCGTGGCCTCGAATACGCTCTCTATTTCTTCGGGAAATGTTTCAATTGATATATTATCTCGATTGAATGCTACTACTGCAGATAAACTTTGCTATATTTCTTTTATGGTTCTGGCCGTGTTAAATTATTGAGGACAAACATGTTGATCCGCAGTTGTAATTCTTAATCTACGTCATCTACATTTACAGAGTCGTCCTTAGATAAACATAGCTTGTCGTTGGAGTCATTAGATTTCTCTTTGAAGGAAGGAAACATGTTACTCACAGTATTTGTGTCAGAAAGTTTTCACTGATCGACTGGCAGCAACAAGTTGTTCAGTGGATGAACAGGTTGCGACGAATAGGCTGCTAAGATTTCCACGCGATCGATCGACCCTCGGGTTGATTGATTTCTACTCTTCCTTGAAACAAGAGTCGCAAAAAGAGGTGACCACGCCGCTGTGTAGCACCGTTCATTAATTCGGGATATAATCAGTCATTCGGATAATGAAGTGATTATTTGCGACCACGAATACCGCCTTTAACTAGTTCGTCACACATAAAACACTTTGACAAAATGGCCAGTACTACTTGTATTGGAACGTACATTTTTAAGCTGAACTACAATTTTACAATGACTCAAAACACACGTTGATTATAATCAAAACACGCAATAAACCTATAGTACTGGCTCACAAGCTCGGGAGGAGAACATAGCGGGACGGAGTGACCATAATGGCATGATTTTCTCGCTTAATTTTTTAAAATTATCCATCACTATTATAAAAAATGTAACCTTTTTAAGAAGTTTATTCTATATTTCAAATATTTCATTGACAATAAATTTCCCAAACCTTTGGCCAACAAATTTGAAAAACTTCTGCCAAAAAATTTCAAATGTATTTTGAAAAAACAAAAGTCGAAAATTTTCGTATTTCTTTTGTCAAAATAGGGATTTTCCAGTCAAATTATTTTTGGAAAACCTCAGATTGAGCACCCCAAAATTTATTGCGGTACGAAAAATCATCTCACCGGCAAAACTGTCCATCTAAAAATCCCAGATTACCAGACTATTTGTTACCTACGAATCGACAGTTGTCGGCGGAAATACCCGACTGTAACCGAATGTAGTTCTGCTACGTTCTGCAATTTAGAATTTGCAGACAATAGCTGGAAAATGTGTGTCGGTGTGTACGTACCGGAACGCTGGTGATGCCATGCGGGGCTGATCGAGAATGCCAGTTTACCACGACGAAATCGAAATAGAAGACTTCGAATTTGATGAAGAAGAGCAAACGTATTACTTCCCTTGCCCGTGTGGTGACAGATTTCAGATTACGAAAGTGTGTAACAGAGGTTATGTTTTCTTCTCGAGTGCATACAGCAAAATATTGAATTCTTTCTAAAGAGTTAAACATTTTGTTACAGGAAGAACTTATAGAAGGTGAAGAAGTAGCAACATGTCCCAGTTGTTCACTAATTGTCAAAGTTATTTATGACCGCGTAAGTGATTAGAAATACTATTCTGAATTTTTTAGATATTAGTTTTAGGACCAATTTCACCTTATGGTCCAACGCCGTAGAAAAATAACCTTATTCTTCGTATATCCTTCCGCGAGTGCTGCTACCTCCACCATCGCCTCCATCTTCACACGTACAACATATTTTCTTAAAACTAAATCGCCGGGTCTAACAAACCTAACATCATTGTTCATGGCTAACCTAACATCATTGTTCATTATAATTGCTCGCGACAGCGAGCCATATTATAACTAACATGCCCCTAACATACTAACATAAACGGTGGCGGAGAGAAGAAAATAGTACTGAACAATATTTCTTTATAACTACCGTAAATATGAAGAGCGAGGAATACGACTTATATTTTCGGAACCGTAATAATATTTGTAGTATTATGACATTAATCATTTTTTCGAACCCTCCTTGGACCAAAAGGTGAAATTTGGCCTAGTTTTATTTTAAAATATCACTTTTTTTCTATATTGTATTTAACCTTTAAAATTAACAAGAGTTATGGAGGAAAAGGTTTTGTGGGTTCTCAAGAGTATTTGTTTGTTTCACTTGCTCTCTATCAATAACGCCATTACACTTGCATTGGTCCTTTAATCTAATACTTTCCTATCACTGAAATCCGACCCACCAAATGAACTTGTAGACAATTATGAAGAAATAATTGTATGAATAGATAATGGTGTAATGGTGGACCCTATGTAGAAGCAAATGATCTCTAGTGCTTGTTCCACTATGTTTGTTTTTTTCAATTCTTTCCTTTTATTCCATTAAGTAGACTTAGCAAATATATGCAAGAGACGGATGCATGTATAATATTTAACATTATTCATTACATCATGGTATTAATACTTTCCTTAATGCATTATAACTTCTGCCATGAAATAGTTGCTTAAAATCTTGCAGTTATTAGTGTTCACGGGTATGTAAAATAAAGTTTTTATGCATATGTTTTGTCTGTACTGAAGAGTTAGTTATATTATTTTTGTTGAATCTGTGATATTTCTCAGACCGAAACAATCACAGAGCAAAAATTATGTTAATAAGCATTTCATAATCATTGCAAGTATTCCAATATACTTCTTGCAGTTGCTATGTCATGCTCCCCCTAACATATTTTATAATCAGATTGCAAGTGTAACTTTGTTTTTTATCCCCTGTATGGTCATATGCAGTTTCCAACTGCTTTTTTGACAGTAAACTTTATTTATTTATTTTTGTACATTTTGAGACACTTATCTGGTGATTGAAGTACTAAAAATATTTCTCATTTGTTTTTGGTACATTTTAGACTTTTTTCTTAGTTCCCTTTGGCTTGTGTCAAGCAGTTATGTGTATTACCAGAGGTTATTTCAATTGTTTCTTCCCATTGACTATTTTACTACAATATTTTGAAAGCCACTTTGTTCTATTCACTTTGTAATTTTGCTGAGGAGAAAATTCATAATTTATTTGCTTCCAGGAAGATTTTTGTGCTGAGGAAGACGAAGAAAAAATAGTATCAACTCTTAAAAATTTAGAAATAGCAAAATAATGGCTGGCCGTGGCAGAGGTGGGGGTGGCGGCAGCAGAGGAAGAGGTCGAGGGGGCATGTCCTTCAATGTTGAGGAACTAGGTTTTGGTATTGGGGAAGCATTGCCTGGACCTGTTTTACAACCACCCCCATTGTATCCTCCACTTGAAAGACAACCTGTCCCATTAAAATGTGGATCTGAAATTGGATATTTACTGGCATTAAAGAGAGATTTTATTGAATATCTTAAATATTCCCCTGCCTATATTTTACCAGCTGTTAAAGTGAAAGACATAGAACGGTATTCAGATTCCAAGAATGTTGACACTACTAATAAAAGTAATTCTTTACCCTATGACTGGAAGAGGTTTCCAATGGAATTACGCCCTCTGCAAAGAAGTAAGAAGAAAAGGTTGAGGAGAGTGAGTAGTGGAATAGTTCCCAAGAAAGTAGGAAAATTGGAGGATGTTACCAACAAGTAAGTGAATGCAATGAACCATAAGCAATGAATTATAAGTATTGTACACTTTAAAAAATGTTGTTATTAGGCTTGAAGAGTTGGAAAAACAAGAAGAACAAGGAGATAATGAAGAAAGAAATGAAGAAAACAAAGACGAGAAGGAAAAAGAAGACCAGCAGGAGGAGGAAGTGGAGGAAGAAGACCAAGATGAGGAAATGGATGATGGAACTGATTATGTCAATAATTATTTCGACAATGGTGAATCATATTTGGATGATGAAGATGACAATTTAGATGATGGGCCTGTTTACTGAAACTCAATTATGTGTTGAAATATGAATTACTGATTTGTAATTTTCTTTTTCTGTGGTTCTTTTAATATTGTAAATAAACTAGTTTCTATCAAACCTAGGAATGTGATACAATATAAATACTTTTTACAAACAATGAAATACTTTTATTTCTTCATTTTGATACTATTCAAAGCCATGAAATTGTTTCCTAATTGAATATACTATGCCTTATAGGAGTTTGCTCTAAGACTATTTGCCATACAAAGAGGACTAAAAATTGATAATTAGCCAAAGCATTTACATTACAATAAGTTAATAATTGTAAATCTAAAATGATTTACACCTCGCTGTGGCAGTTTTTCTTATAGAATACTTGCTTACCCTGCAAAGTATTCTACAGAGAGACACTGACTAGGACAAACTTTTCAAACAGTGTAAAATTTATTAATACAATCTGCCGAGAGTACTAATATTATTTATAGTATGACTAGTTATACTTCCCTCACATGATTGCAGAAACATTTTGTTAAAGTTACTAAAAGTTTCTTCAAATAGCCTTTCAGAGTAATCAATTCAGAATTTTGTGTTTCCTTGCCCAATTCCAATTGATGACTCAGAAGTTGGGATGGCACAGAGTAACTGAATCAGTTCTTTGCAACAGTAGTGTAGACAATGGGGCCCAGAGACCATTAATTTCATGATGAAAATCAAAAAGTTATTATGAACCATCATAGTCAAAATCTTCAACGATTAATTTACAAAGTACTTTGAACAGTCAAACTACTAATTGTGACTGCTGATCAGATGTTTCACTGAACAATAACTGGATTATGAAATAACAGCAAATATTTTATAATTTTATTCTGATGCAGAAACAGCTTCAGAACATATCAGATACACAGTCAACAATACTGGACACCAACATATCAGTTAAATTACATGGGCACACAGCTACAACTGTTGCAGTTGCAACCAATTCAGGAGAAAAACCTCAACTGAGCCCATCATTATCCAGTAGTCAACTTTTGACTTCAAGATCCAACTTATAATGCATTTTTATTGAAACACAATATTTGCAAATGCTTTTATATAGTTAATGAATTTGGTAGTTCTAACAAACTTAGAGAGTTGTAACAAATCCATAAATGTTACCTAGAATTCACCAATTGGGTCATTCCATGTGCAATCAACCAAAAAAATAAAATTCCAGCAAGTATGTGTGTTTTCTCTACATATTTCTTTTTCACAAATGAAAAATAGGTATTACCTATAAATAGTTGTATGTTGCTTTAGAGTTAATTTTAATATACCTATCATAGACATTCGTTTCAGACTTGCAACAAGTCTCTTTGTACTAGCAAAGCAGCTTCTAGCAATTGCTACTATGAATACAAACATTGTTGCTGATAATTGTAAGTAGACTATAATGTAATTTCTGTATTAAATGTATATAACATCAAAAATATTTGATCTCTTGTGCCAACATGAATGAAAAAATTATTGAACCAATCTATTTAATTATTTAGGTACATTAATTTGATTTATATGGTTTTAAGTATAATAATTAGCATTATATCAATCAGGACCTTATATTTTGAAACCCTTCAACAATATTACAGTTATAGGAGAACCTTATAAAAGATTCTCCGAAAGTCAAACATTTAGTGGGAGGAAAAAAAGGAATGAAAACAAATTGTAATTATTACATACTCTTTAGTAATTGTAATTGTTACATACTCTTTTGGTGATATTCACTTTTATGTGTAGCCATGTTTTTACAAAAAATTATCTGCTAAGATTCAAATTAAGCACTTTTTCGCACGCTAAGATGCGCAAGGTATTATGATTTTTTGTACCATCCTTATAGTTTAAAGTAACTACAAAGTTTTGCAATTATTTGATGAAAAATATAAAAGTAATGATTTTTTCCTGAAAGATTAGCAAGTTGCATTTTGAGATTTCTGCTTCTTTGATATGCTGAATTTTTGAAACTTCGAAAGCTTGTAAAACGAAAACAAAAAGAGATAAAAAGATAATATTTGATTTGATTTTCTATATAGGACAGTAAATGAGCCAAATTTTATAAAGATCTGAAATGGTGGTTGAGGTGACCTGGATGAATTGACATGGAATGACCCAATTTGAAAAAGAACTGGAAAATACACGACATTAAAAAAAAAAAATTCTACTTCACCAATCCGTTAATACACAAGCACTCGAAATGAAAATGTAATTAATGCTATACAAATATACTACTGAAAGATAGTCACAAGCTTTGGTATGCTTAATCATGTGTCACACAATTCACACAGCAAAGCTCAAACTGTAATCTAGAAAAACCTAGAGAAAGAACTTTATATTCAGCAGATTAAAAATAAAGAGCTAATAAACAAAATCACAGTAAAAAGAATTTATGAATAATTATTATTGTTAATAGTCCTGACAACAATTTTTCTTTGTATTGAACAGGAGATTCATAATTATTAGTAAATGCACTTAAAATCTTTTATAGCGTATTAGCTTCAATATACTTCTCTACAAGAACAAGAAAAAAATTAAATTAAAACTATATACACCAGGGAAAAAAAATTAATTTGAAAAGAGGAATGTGTTTGCATCCATGAAGAAACCATTCAAAGCCATGGATATTGGGCAATACATATTGGGTAAATTGTGTGGATAATACTGCACATAATTGGACAGCAGAATTATGTAATCCTAAAACCAAAATGCACATTTGTTTGCACAACCTCAATGTTAACATCAGCACAATATTTGAAGAAAACTTTATACTAATTTAAAACCCATTTCTTAAGTACAAATGGGAATTTCAAACAAGCATAAATCATAGTTATATATTCCTTACAACACATTTCTAGAAAAGATAGATAGAAAATGGATACACCAATAACAATTTAAATATTCTGTGTATTACTGGACCCTATGAGGCTACTCACAACTGTATGCTACAGCATACAAAGCTAAATCCAGCACAGAAATTTCTTTCTTATTTAAGATAAAGGTGGTGATACAAGGCGTGAGGGCATTGCACATCCCATACATACAATATAGTATCAAAAGTAATGGTTGATACTTCCAAGTAAGAACTCACTTGATTACTGTCACGATGAGAAGCAATTCGTTATGTGCAAAAAGATAGCAAAGACATCTCTCAAATCCTTTTCCTTCCCAATGTTTACCAGCCAATACCCATTTGGCTGTGCTTAAGTCATCAGCACATAAAATAGCAATATTTGAAACTTAAGTGATTTTGTATATATATGATCAGCTCTAAAAAATTTCCAAACCAACTCCTGTGGAATGAGTATGTCTACCAGCCACATCCTAGCTGAAACCACACAGCGAGGTGAGAAGACTGGGCAAGACAGATGAGAGGAGCAGGGAGGAGATACCACTTGCAATCCGGGACAGAGGGTTTAGCAATACTATTGTTCCAACCAAGAAGGCATGGCCGAATTGGGTGACTTCACTTTTATGTTGAATTGTTTCAGAGTTGCTTCTAAAGCAGTCTGATTGCCAGAGAAGTATGCTGACACAGCGTTATGGAACAGCAACAATTGCTTGTGCATCACTTTAATCTGGAAATAAAGGAAATTATTTTTTAAATAATTACATTCATACTCACAATTAGGAATGGTTTAAGAAATTATTATCACATGAAAACACAAACTCTATATCTCCAAATAAATTAGAACAGTTACACAAATTTCTGTCAATAGAAGTAAAACATACCCTATTCTCATCCAGGAATTTCAATTTGATAGACACATCAGATCTGAGTTTCTCAAAACTAGTTTTATGAAGTTCATAGTGATGTTGAGCTTCCTCTAAGCGAGCAGTATTAGCATCTGTTTTAGGAGCTTGTGCAAGAAGCTCCAGATCTGTCCTATAAGCATCATACTCTATCCTGCAAATTAAATACGTATTAAGCCATGAACAAAAAGTGGATAAGAGAATATACATTTTGGAAGCCCTGTAAGTTTTGCATTCCTGCGTACTATTATATGAGCAGTTATATGCAATTCTTGTTTATCTCAGCCTCGCACTTTTTACATAAACAGTAAAAAGTATTTTACATAATCAATATTGGCTACTCCACCTCAACAAAACATTAATTAGGTCTCCTCTTCTTTGGTTCTCATGACAATTTTTTGCTTTTATTTTCGTAATTTATGCTGTCAGACATCTTGTCCTGTTTCATAATATCTAAAGAAGTATATGCTTCAAAGAGCTTTTAACATTACTATCTGCATCTTCATGAATGAAGGATTTCTAACCAGGATTTGTAAAACAATTAACATGTTTTTCAATAAACATATGTAACCATATGGGGAAGAATAAGCTACTTGACCCTCGGGAAGCAAATGAATAAACATCCCATCAAATCCAATCAAAAATACCCAGAGGAAAAAGGAGAAAACCCAATTTACGATGGGACTAATGAGATATTGTACATCTGTTTTCAGATTGACTACAAATAATAAAATGATTACTAAGAGACAATAATATGAACACAGTGAAGTAATTTTCTGAATTAAAAAAAATTATTTATAGTTTGGTATTAACATACTTCAGTTTGGTAATGTATGTAATAATAATACATAATGTAAGTTTATACCTATAAAAAACATGCCTTTTAACATTTGTTTTGATAATTTATATTTTAATCACTATAATTTTATATTGTTTGGAATTTACTTGATCTAGACCATATAATATTAGTATCAAGTATTAACTTCTATAATTGATATTTGTAATTCCTCTAATGACACAATGTATTATTCACAATTCTACTACTATTAACATCCATTATGTAATCAAATTAAATAAATAATTTAAAACTTATGACCTTTGATGGATCAATAATTTTTTTAATTCTAATAGCTCACTATGTTTCGACGTGGATTTATGCCATCATCAGGTGGTCAAGTAATAACAAATTATAACAATATTTTTATTCACAAAAAATAAAAATATTATTTGTCCATCAAAAGTCGTAAGTTTTAAATTATTTATTTTATTTAATATTCATAATGTATTATTTATATACCATATTTGTAATTTTTTTCTTTTCTCAAAACTGTACTGTATTATTCATTTTCTGCAGCCTTGATGAAACAATATAGTTAAAAAGGTTGGCACACACATCAATAATTTTATTTCAACAAACCCCATCTTAAGAACCTTTACCCATTATCAAATTTTATATTGATGAGAATTTGAAAATGTATGTATTCAAACTTGATGATTGTATACTGAATTTGAAAATTGATGAATGTGCATTATTATACTCACTATTAATTAGAAAATAAAATAAATTGAAAATTAATTCTGTAATATGAAGCGACACATAATCATGTATGTTTCAGAAATTTTTCTTGAAAACTGTTCCAACAATTCTGACAAAACTCACAGTATATATGAATTTTGGGATGAAAAAACTAATCTAACATGATTTCATTTCCAGGTGAAATTGTTTAAGTATCTTTTTAATATCACAAAAGTTGTATACTAAGTATTCCAAACACATTTATTTGCATTGCATACCATGAAGTAATTTAAAGTTCCGTTGAGTTTTTGTTTGTCCATTTGAGTTTCCACCTCAGTTTTCAAACTGAAGTTTATAGTAATCATTATGTATTTGAGATAGAATTTCAACCTACACATGAAAGAGATTTATAGGGACTCAAATTAAGACTATGATAATTTATAGAAAGGTACCTTTAAAGTAGTCAATGATCTAGAGGTATCAACATGAAGTTCCACAGAGAGAACATTTTTTAACAATTTTTGTCATTATGATGCCTTTGAATTGTTTTTAACATTTTTGTATGATTAATTAAAGCAAGTTCATTTTGTTCTAAAAGTACATCATAAACACTCAAGCTATTATAAATGGTACTTGACTGTAATCTTATGCTACCATATGGTCACTGAGATTGCTTGAAACAAGTACTCCAGAAGCAATAATGAAACATTTTTTTCTCATTAATGAATTAACACAGAGGAAGAGTACTACACAGTGTAGAAACTAGTACAATTTTCCAACCTTTTTGTAATTACATCAGATAGTGGACNAAAAAAAAAAAAAAAAAAAAAAATCCATTGACTTTCCATCACTGAACAATAGAGATAGATGTCCACATTTCACCAAGACCTCATAGATACTTGTATCATTAGGTAAACATAGTGTATTTTAGCAGATTTATTGTCGATGAGCATAGACAAAGAGGACTAATGAGCAAAGTTTGGATGGGGACACTTCCCATTTTGTTTTGTCTTCAAAGAAGAACTTTCAGAATTTAAAAAAAATATATTTTAGAGGTCACTAATATGCAAATTTTGGACAGAGCACCCTTCTTTTAGTATTGCTATAAAATAAGACTTCTATAAACATGCAGAATGAAGAAATATATTTTAAGAGTCTATACCAAGAATGAAATATTTGAAATTTTTATTTTTAAAGTCTTATTTTCAAACATAAAAAACAAAATGGGAGGGTACCGTCCCCATCCAAGTTTCAAAAGTGTACATTTTAAGAGCTATTCTAGTAAAACACATTAGCATACTCAGTGCTATTGAGTGATAGGAAAAGTATGTTTGATTACAAAATTACACTACATTGTGCTAGTTTACACTATGCACGGCTGGACGAACATTTTCAAGGCAGCTTCCTCAACAGGGAAGAGGAAGAATATTTCCTAATGTTCTGAACAAGATCTTAAGTTCAGTTGATTCCCTTATTTCGGATACTTCTACAGAAACTGATTCAATTATATGAAAAGACTGTGACACCATAAGTTTCATTACAGATATAAATCCTACACAAAGTAAAAAATTAAGAATGTATATCCAGAACCAAGTGATTCCAAAAATAAAATTGGTTTTGTTTAGTAAATAATTAGTTAAATGTAATAGATTTCAAAGTAATGAGTAAGCCAGAGGGGATTTGAAGGAAATTGTCCTCACACCAGAAGACACCATTGATAAGACTAAATTTTTAAAAAAAATCAAGAATATCCGCTTCACACTCACAAGAAACAAAGTCACAAACCGAATATTTTCAACACAAGAAAGAGCTTGAAGATCCGAGCATATGAAAAAGTATTGGGCCCAAAGCAAGGCCCAAACAGAGCCTTCGAAGAAGACTAGATAATGGACTGACTAAAGTGATCCTATGTGGTCAAATAAGAGAAGAAGAATACAAAGTATCCATAAATTATAATTCATAATATATTTTTCTGTAATATTACAATAAATCTGTCTTTAATAAAATAAAACTTATTATTAAAAAATAGCTCCATTAAATAATTGTTATTGATTCAAAATAAGTCATATAATAAGTTTAAATTTTGGCAAGCAAAAGTTACTAAGTCCATCAAAAATCCTTTTATGGGCTACTGAAGTCTATTAAAACTTCCAATGAATTCTCATTGCCCAGTTATATTGCCCTATAAATCAGTAAAAATGATTATAGGAGTTAGAACACAGTAAAATAATTTTTATTATTTTTTATGACCATTCAAAAATTTAAATTGGCTATATCTCAAAACTATGATTCTGGACTCAGTGACTTTTGCTTGAACACCGACAATATATGGCTGAACACTTTTCAAATTTAACATATTTGCAAAGTTAACTTTCAAGTAAAGATTCTGTTATTTACGTTGTTAGGTAAATGTGCAAATTGCAATGATACTTCATATTTTATTATGAGTATGATCATAATTACAATAGGTTAAAGTTTTGAAATTATGCAGTGTTTGATTTTATCTAAGAAAAAGACATGTCACATAAAAATAACTTTCATTCAAGATATATTAAAGTTTGCAACACATTTTGCTATCTGAAGGTAGAGATAAATAACATATGATATGCAATTAATATGCTTCATTTTATTTACTTTCAATATGTTATGTTAAACATTTATAACAACAAGTCAAGTTTAGTTATTAATATAAAATGTGAAAATGATTCACATCTATCAGATTAAAATATATTAAAATTATATTTGAACAAAGTCTCATATTTTTTAGTTTTCTTCAAGTTTTTTAGGTTTTCATTCCATTTTCAAGGATTAAATGTTTTTTGGTCACTTATCCAAGTGCTTCTTAAAACTTACATAATAATCTGGATACATAAGAGCTGAACACTAACCTTGCCGTTTCATATTGTCTGATGGTAAGAAGAGTATCTTCAATGGTTTTGTTACAAAGAGTATTAACTGAAGACACAAAAAAATTTAAAGCACCTAATAATGTCTCTCCATTCTTAGTAAGATTTCTCTGTGTTTCAGCATTATATAAAAATTCTTCTTGCAATTCGGGAGACTTCTGAGCCAAATCAGAAAATGCTTCACCGAGAGCATGCTGCAAAGTACATAAATTAATAAATTCAAGATTTAAAAGTTTACGAGTTTTGAAATATGTACTGAGATATGAAGAACAAATACTACTGCTCTAACCTGGGTCTGAACAACATGATAGAAATGACTCGCCAAAGCTCGAGAGAGTCGAAGCACATTGGAATACTTTCTCTGAGTATCTCTCAACTGTTCTATCTGTGACTCCAATTCTACAAGTAAAATCAGAAAATAGGAACAACATTCAACAAATATACAAACTAAGATGTTTACAACTAGATGCCCACCTGCATCAACAGTTCTTGATGTTTTTCCTAATTTTTCAAACATAATCTGTTTCGTACATTTGTAAGTAGAAATACTCCAATTTTTTATAGTTTCAATTTTTGATTGCTGTGATTTCAAAATCTGAGGATCTCCATTCTGAGTGGGACTAGCTGGAGTTGAAGGCATGCTTGATGGAGCTGTGAAAGAAGAATAAAATTTTAGACTTTGATGAGATTTAGTTAATACACGTAGACTTAAAGAAATTTTATACGATGACATATTATAAACAAAATATGTATACAAGAAAAAAAAGATGAAATTGCAATGTACTCTTACAATCCTACATAATGTTTATTGGATTTGGGCAACAAAAGTGTTAATTATTTATAATGTTGAATTGTATTGAAGGAATAGAACAAATATATTTTTCTTTATCCCACCCAGTAGTCAGTTAAATACCAAGAAGTCATACACTACATTCAGGTAACCGGAAGAAGATACAATCACTTTGTTTCTAAAGAAACATTTCTCACCTGTAGTAGTTGTCAATGGCAAAGAAGTGGGATGAGATATAAAACCCATGTGTTGAGGGGTGGGAGGTGCAGTACCAGAATGAACAGCATTATTACTTTCATTCATCATTGGTGTATCTTTCAGCATCTCATGAATATTCCTTTCTACAGCAGGGCTTTCACGCACCTGACTGTTGGCAACCACAGCTTGTGCCATAGTTAAGAAACTACCTTATTTCTGTAAGAAGTATTGGTGCATAGGTATAAAAATCAACATTGTGAAACACTAACCTTCTTCCCACTCTATTACGAATGATACGGTGTTTGAATTCAACGTGAAACTTCTGGTCCTTGATGAAACTGTATCACTTCCGTAGATCAAGCACTGAAAGGTTTATTTGACAGCCTAACCTAACAAGATCAACGCTGAGACGTCACAATTCAGTTCAGCCAATTCTTATGTTTTCAACTTACTTGGCCTCAAATTTTTTGTCAAAACATTCTGACACACAAGAAACACAAAAAGTTCACAAATATACGCAATTTTCAAATGATTTAACCACTAACAATATTAACTACACCCAGTGACAAGCTCATTGATGACGTCATGCCACGCAATTTAGAAGTGCTTTCCTCGCCCTACAGATGTCAGCACTTCTATGAACAATTTGGATGACGTATTAGCTAACGAAAGTATTTCAAAAGGCGCAACATATTTGAATGAGCAACATATTTATCAATTTTTCAGTATCAAGAAAAACTTTAATTTCGAATTACAAAGAGTGACTTTAATTAAAAATTGTTTCCACAACCAAACATCGCAAGCAATGCAAAAGAAGTATGGTATTTTAATCCCAACCACCCGAATTCCATGAATATATTCGTAATATTATATAAGACTATTCTTCGCAAAGTAGTCTATGCAGTTATTATGAAAAGACAGGCAGGTAACCAAATCGAAAAACTGGATGAAAATCATGTGGAATATTGTTAAAAATTATACGTCAACTTCTGAAAATCGCGAAGAAAATATTTCTCTACTAAACGATGGCTAAATCTTATCAAATCCTCAGAACATCTCAAATTTGTTTAATTCTTACTTCTCAGAAGTAGGTAAAATAACGAACTCAATATATCCAAATCAATGTCCTCCAATTATATCCACCCACTCAATTCTAAGTTCACTTCCGAAATTAACGCCAATGTCGTCATGAGAATCATCAGCTCATTAAAAAACAAATTTTCAACAGGCATAGATGATATATTCGAGTATATTATTAAATATTTGTCCCACGCTATATTAAATACACTCATAAACATTTTTAATAGTTCTTTATCGGAAGGGGTGTTTCCTAAAATATTTAAGAGAGCTAAAGTGAAACCTTTACACACGAAAGGAAACAAATATTGGAAAAACCGACCATTATCCCTACAACCTACTTTCTCAAAAATCCTAGAAAAATTGTTCTATAAGCGTTTTCTAGATTTTTTATCAAAAAATAACATTCTTTCTGACGATTAACACGGTTTTAGGAAATCCTTTTCCATTACAAGCGCTATATTTTCTTTCTTAAACGATGTTACATCTCTTGACCGTGGAGAAAATCCTCAGGTTGTTTTTCTTGACTTATCCAAAGCATTCGATGTCATCGATCACGGAATTCTCCTTTTCAAATTGCATTATTTAGGTATTCGTGGACTTCCTCACCAATGGCTAACTTCTTATTTAAAACATCGATATCAACAGGTCGAAATATACTATACTAAAAATAAAATACTTCAGCGTTGTCTTTCAGACTCAAAGCCACTTACTTGCGGAGTACCACAAAGTTCAATTCTCGGCCCAGTACTCTTTTTATTGTATGTGAACGGCATGTCATTATCCACATCAGATTGTAAAATGGTTCTTTTTGCTGATGACACTAATTTACTATGTAAACACGCTACGTAAGTTTTGTCCAACCTTTCGGCTAGGTTCCATGCAAATCGTCTCATTGTAAACACTGACAAAACAGTGTCTATGTCATTTCACAATAGTATCACAAAATCTTTACCCCAGGCTTTTTTTTTTAAATAAATAAATAAATTTATTGTCAAAAAACAGTACAAACTGCGTATGACCACGTGGAGGGAAAAAAACTAATTTACTCTCCGGAAGCAAGCAAGGGACCATCCCATCAATTCCGATCAAGGGCCCTAAGGCAGAGGCGGATTCAAAAAATTCAGCAAAAATTCCTAGATAAGATAAAAAGTTAGCTGCGAGTTATAATACTAATAGAATGTCAATATGTTTGTAATTTTAAGCAAAAAATTACATGTAAGTTATTATCGAACTATAGATTATTCTGAGTATAGTGCTTAAAAATTGAAATAACACTAAATTCACGATTTATTGTTACAATAGACCCGCCCCTAGACAAAGCCTAGAGAACCTGTATGATAAATCCGCCTCTACCCGAAGGAAAACCGGAGAAAAACCCGGGCCTTCTCTTTCTTTAAACGGAACACAATTAAAAACTGTTCCAAATACAAAATTCATAGCTCTCCACATTTTAAGACAACCCCAAATGAAATTGTCACGTTGAAAATCGTAATTTCTAATTAAGCAAATTGTGTTACGCATTCCGAATCTTAGTTAACGTAGTTAGTCCACGTATTTCCCGTTGCGTATATTTTGCAAACGTCCTATTTACGTTACGGTATTACCTTCTGGGGCAATTCCGATCAGGGTACTCAAACTTTCAGAATTCAGAAGAGGATAGTTCAGATAATTTATAAATCTCACCCCCGAAACTCTTGTACCTTTATTCAAGGAATTAAATATTTTAACACTTCCCTGCATTTATATTTATGAAACGGTCGTGTTTGTTAAGATCGAATTACTGAAGTGCCATCCTTGCTTCATACGAAACAGTCACGTTCATGAACACAATACTCGCAATAGTAATAATATTCATCGTCCTAGGGTGTCAACCACTCTTTGCCAAAAAGGACCATATCATTCAGGAATAGTTCTATATAATTCCCTGCCGAGGAATATAAAAGATATTGTGAAATTGAATCTCTTCAAATCCGCGCTTAAAAACTACCTCCTGCACCAGTGCTTCTCCAATGTAAAAGAATTTATTGATTTTAATAAAATTTAAATCCGTTCTGTACTTTATCACGCCATTGCTGTAGTACTTTTTAAATAATTTATAACAATTTCAAAAACTATTTTCTTGCATGATTGTGTTGTCTTATGGCTCATATTAATTTAGTTTTATGTGTACTCAACATTGGCACGTTTGTGTACATAAATTCTGTAGCCCCATCCTGGCCCGGGTTTTTCTCCGGTTTTCCTTCGGGTAGAGGCGGATTTATCATACAGGTTCTCTAGGCTTTGTCTAGGGGCGGGTCTATTGTAACAATAAATCGTGAATTTAGTGTTATTTCAATTTTTAAGCACTATACTCAGAATAATCTATAGTTCGATAATAACTTACATGTAATTTTTTGCTTAAAATTACAAACATATTGACATTCTATTAGTATTATAACTCGCAGCTAACTTTTTATCTTATCTAGGAATTTTTGCTGAATTTTTTGAATCCGCCTCTGCTTTAGGACCCTTGATTGGAATTGATGGGATGGTCCTTTGCTTGCTACCGGGGAGTAAATTAGTTTATTGTCCTCCATGTGGTCATACGCAGTTTGTACTGCTTTTTTGATAATAAATTTATTATTATTATCATGATACCAATTTGCTATCACGGACGGTCCTAACGCGCCGTTTCAAACGCTCTATCGAAGCGTGCCTCACTGGGCCCGCATAGGACAGTTCGTTCATAGAATCCCTAGAACAGCGCGCTTAGACACGTAAACTGGCTTGCGGACGTTGCCAACGCAGCTGGTTGCGCTGGGACCACGCGCCAAAGTTTGGGGATTATTGTGGAATATTTAAAACATTATTTTTCTTTGTATATATGTGTGTGTATACGCACGCGCACACACACACACATATTATAATGTGCTAATAAATAAATACACTCAATTCCCGCATTGTCCTTCGGTAATGTTTGTTCTGGATGTATCAGATCAAGTTATAGGTGACAATTACATTTTACAGTTTATACAGCTATTCGATAGATACCAAATATTATATTTTAATGGAGAAGAATAAAGTACTTCACTTCAAGTCAGAAGAACTAACAATTTCTTTTAACATCGGACTTCCAACTTTGTTTACCAACTATGATTTTGACCATTTAGCAACAGAAAACTTAACAACTGCTATCAAACGCGCATGTGACAGACAGTACAATTTATCTTAGCACAAATAAATGAAGGAACCTACCTTTCATCAAACCAACGGTGACTTGAACATCACAGCACATCGTGACCATTTCTTTCCAAAATCTTCATGAAAAATACACTAAACCTTGCTTCACAACACTACACACACCATAGTGCGCGTAACAGTCTTCGGTACTACATCAGAACAAGCACATACCAGAGTCAGCGTCAGTGACACTGGTGCAAGGCCGACGGTGAGGGTTCAACATCAGCGGCGAGTGCGATGAAGTTTTGGAAGCGTAAAGAGGAGCAACAATATATCTCGATCTATTCAGGTCAAGTGCCCATCAAACTACTGACAAACGCATGGAGAAACAGTTACGCGATCTTTAGAAAACCTCACAAGATGCGTCGGCCGAACATCTCGAAAATCCATCCGCACGTCTGCACGTCATAGTGAATGGCGCGCTAGAGTGTCTGCAGCTATGACACCAAAAACTTATTTTTCATTCCAGTAAATTTTGTGATATGTCTGCAACTCTATTCTTTCTCACATACCCATTGATATCCAATTGTAATGTTATCCAATAATGTTGGAGGTTTGAATGGGTGTTTTCTTTTTTTCACTGATGTAATTGAGAAAATGTTTTTAGAAAATACCGATTTCCCATTTCACTCCCTTGAGGATGAATATTTGTAAAAAGAACCTTTCTTAGTGGATATTTTCGATTAATATTCATATCACGCTCTTCTCAATCCCCGCCTCCAGGGGTGTCGTGCACCTCATGTGATCTGAAGGATACAAGGTCGTTCGAAATATGAATATTCATCTCAGAATACACAAAAACCATGGAGTCGACCTTAATATCGGTCTTTTTACGTTATTTTCACGTCTCGCCCGTCTCACCCCTAGCCTCTTTGTGATCTCAACTTAAACTTAACAGTTTTGGTAGTTTAAAAAACTCATCAACCCTAAAACTATGGATCCGATGAAATTTTCATATTTGAAAATAGGTTTTCAATAATTTTTGTCTATATATTCATTTCCACACACCTTCCGCAAAGGGGTGCTAGGGGTGTCTTTCTTCCTTGAGGGCTAAATTTAGACTTGTACGATATAAGGATTTCACTATCAACTCAGCTTTGACGAAAACTGTGAACTCGTCATTGATATATATCATCGATAACTTATACATAACATCTTCTTCCCTAGGGGAGCTGGGTTTTGTACGGGCTGATTGTGGAGTCAGTGGTCTTCGAGAATGTCAGTACTAATTTCAGCGGCCACGAAAATTACGATTTCAACACGGTCATATTCAGTTAATTTTACATTTCACTCCTCACCCCCAACACAAAGGATGTTTATTTCTTATACGGGGTGATCGTATACTTATTTGGTAATGAGAGTGTCACATCACTTTAGCAGTCCTAGAAATGATTTACTCATCACCAATGTCGGTCGATTTTTCATAATTTTCACCTACCTCTCATTCCCACTTCTTACCCAAGGATGGATTGCATACATCCTAAAGTGAAATAGGTGTGGAGGTAATAGCGTTTGGCATTGCATTACTTTAATAAAAACCTAAATTTAATTTATTCGGTTTAGTTCATCGCTGAAATAAAAGCTTGATTTTAAAAAGGTTTTTCATTTATTTTATACTTTTTCGTATAAGAATTTGTTTATTTATTTCTCGTAATAATTAATCTTGATCGTTCACATGTACACAAAACTAAAAATGCTTTTAAAACAAACTTTTGTTAATATAAATAAACTAACCGAGTACCCGCAGCTTTGCTCGCGTGTCTCTAATTTTTATTTTTTCTCATATCCTCACTAGTATCCATTGAGAATGTTTTCCATTTATGTCGGAAATTTGATGGTGTTTGTGTGTACCCTCAATTCCTTATTTTCACTGATGTATTTTAAAAAATACTTTAGAAAACACTGATTTCACACCTTAAAAAGGTGAATTTTTGTAAAACTATTTCCTAATGGAGTCGCCTCAGATGAGGAGTTTAGTCTCCACGAGGCCACCTCAGAGGTCTTTGGGTTTCACAAGTTGAATGAGAATGGTAGACGGGCACGGGTGGCGAACGGGATGGCGCAGTCGGTAGGCGCATGAGTGCGAAAAGCTCGAGGTCCGGGGTTCGATCCCCGGTCCCATCTCCCATTTTCATTCGACGTAACATGATTAATCTGTTACCAGGCGGTGAGGTTCACCGCAATCTAAGAGATTTCTATGTATGTGTAATAGTGTAGAGGGAATTGGATAATGATATTTTGCCTTGTAAACAATAAATTGTTAAATAAATGTCAGTAGGCCGAGTGCAAGAGTTAGTGTTTAATCGTAAGGAGAGTGTAATGAACAGAGGAGGCCAAAATCAAGAAGATTTTGGTCGGTACTATGTAAAAAAACTTTCAATAAGACATTCCAAGAGCGCAGTAGACGAAGTAATGTGTAGCATTGTGACCTATGTTTAAGTTGAAAACCACACTGCGTTTGGCACCCCTTCAGGTTGGATTGGAAAGAGCGTGACGCGCAAAAATTATCGAAAACGATCGATATTTGTGTCGAATCCATAATTTTCGGAGTTGCCGAGGTTAATTACGATACTCGGGATTCCTTTCGGTCCAACTTTAGTCCTCATCGCAGTGTGGGTTTTCACCAGGATGAGTGAAATGGGAAGGAATGAAACGGAAAATAAATGTAAAACGATCTAATCTTTTTTTTTTTTTTGAGTGTCGCTGAGACTAATACTAACACTTCCGAAGCCAGAGTTGTATTACAACAGGAGGGGGGGGGGAAAGCGTGTTTTTTGTCTACTATACTCTCTTTATTATTATTACATGTTGACGTGATGTATTCTTGGAAATATACTTAGATTATTGACGAAGCACGTAACGAAGTCAAAATCATTAACGAAACATCATGTGAAACATTACACATCTACCTACACTGACAGCGCCTTCGCGGTAGAACGTGGGTTCAAACCCTGCTTGGCCGAACTAGGTGAAGGGTTCCCTCACCCACTCCAGGCCATAAATTCCCCGGCAACCAAACATATATCTCTCTTCTCGTCAAAAGGCATTTAATGAACAATCCCACTTCACTCTAATGCACCGCTCTCAATTACGATTTTTGAAAAAAATCCTTTTATAGAGACACTACAATACAAAATCAATTTTATTTCAAAATTTCATAAGGGATTTTTTTATATTTTACTTCTATAATGATGAAAATTTTTCGATTAATATTATTAAATAATGGAAAGTTCCAGAAATCCGTAAATAAAATAATCGTGAAAAAAATCTTTTTCTAAAACAAGTTAAAAAAACAGTTTTCTGCAAAAAAATGATGTTCAGGACAATTGAGAAAAAAATGTATAAAAAGACCCTTCCTCGGTCCATAGATGCGAGAGCTTACAAGGTACACAAACAGATATTTTTAAAGTACGAAATATCGATTTAAAAAAATCGAGACTTCGAGCATCAATTTTAAAATTTCGTTAATAAAACCCTCAGACTTTAAAATTTCATGCCACATTCCCTTCGCAAGAGATGGAAATAGTGGCTGATCGTGGACTTGTATGTCATGGGAAATAAACATCACTCTACTTTGGTTATAGAGTCCCCGAAAACTACGATCTCACAACTAATATCGGTAATTTTCGATTATATGCACATTTCGTCCCCTTCTCACCCCCTAACCGATAGGTATATTCCACCTGGAGGGTGATCTGTGTGCAAGTAGCATCGAGAGGGTCACTCTTCCATTGAACTGCACCAAAAACGATGTATTCAACTCCAATATCTGATTATTTATTATTATTTTCCTGCTGCCGCATTCCCACCCCCTACCTCAAGGGTGTTAGGGGCATAATCTCTCCCCTGTGGGATGATTGTGAACTTCTTGTGGTCGTCCTTATCCAACTCGAGGGCAATAAAAATTATAAAATTCAATCTATTATTTTTACATGCCACCCATTTCCCAACCGGTTCCTAGAGTACCACATGGGGTAATCTCATCCCCATAATATGCTCTTGTCAGAAACTTAGTACTTCTGTACTGCGGTTGAAGTTGCTCAGGGCAATCTAGAGTTATATGCACACATGCATATACACATTTTACCCGCTTAGGAGTAGATTTTCATAGAATAGCACATGTTACTGTAAATAAATTGTTGTGAAAAATCATCTATTGTCATGCAAACTGCACATCTGTAATACTACAGCTCGATTAAAAACATGGAAGTGTCCAAAATATCAATTACGAATTTTGGAACGGAAGGATTTGAAAGGACACCATCAATACAAACTTACACCAATTTCACTGCCTTTGGTGTAGACTTTCGTAAAATGGTACAATTTTGAAACATTGGTACATTCGTATTATACATTTAGAAGTCATAGCATTTAAAAATAACAGCATTAAAAAGTAACAATTTAAAAGTCAGAGCATTAAAAAGTTACAGCATTTAAAAGCTACAGAATTTCAATGTTTCAGCATTTCAAAGTTTCAGCATTTCAAAGTTTCAGCATTTCAAAGTTTCAGCATTTCAAAGTTTCAGGATTTCAAAGTTTCAGGATTTCAAAGTTTCAGCATTTCAAAGTTTCAGCATTTCAAAGTTTCAGCATAACAAAGTTTCAGCATAACAAAGTTTCAGCATTTCAAAGTTTCAGCTTTTGAAAGTTTCAGCATTTTAAAGTCACAGCATTTTAAATTCACAGCATTTAAAATGTTAAGCATTTAAACGTCACTGCATTTAAAAGTATTTAATAGGTACAGCATTTAAAAATTACAGCATTTAAAAGTCACAGCATTTCAACGTTACAGCATTTAAAAGTCACAGCATTTAAAAGCAGAGTACTATTAACTTTTGACCTTTTCTATAAAAAAGGTTTTTGTATAAAGTGTGAGCTACAACATCGATTTCTCTTTGGTATAAGAACGCACATCAACATAAACACTTGAATACGAGCTTCCAAAGGAACACGAACTAAATCGGTTTTGGAGAAGCACAAGCAACATAACCTATGTGTAGACACTGTTCTTTGAAGAAGCATTTCATGTAACTCTATTTCTACGCCTTGTGGTACTTCGACTTTAAAAGTTGGTTCGTCTGGACTCGAGTGAGACGATTGTAGCGATGATTGTGATAATTGTGATGATAACACCGTTTCTTCTTTTTGTGAATAGGTCTCAGATGAATCTGTTTCTATGTGTTGCGACAAAGAAGTTGATGGCAAGTTCTCCGTAGATTGATCATGAGGTTTGTGGCCTTCAGTTGTAACACCGAAGGCCTGTGAACAATCAAATCCACACAAAGTATTAGAAATATTTAATTCTACATGCAATCATGTGGAGAACGGTTGTACCTCAGATATACATGATAAATCTTTTGTGTGATAAATTCCTGCGTGTAGTGTACCAGTGTATTACAAACAGCACACCTTTTGTCATGAGATACTTTTTTTAAAAGGCATGATTAATGTTATCCAGTACAGCTGATCTAAAATTATAAAACCCGTCATTTTGAAGAAAATTAAATTTTTTCACAAAAAATTAGGTTTACAATAACATAGAATTTTCNATAGAATTTTAATATAAAACTTTACAAGTTTCAAGGGCATCCGGGGAGTGTTGGGCGGAGGTTTTCTATTCCGTTGGGATTTTTTAAACAAACTGTACCATGAAGACTAATTGTTCCGATCATTCGGTTTTTGCCCATGGCATTGTAAACGCAATGTGTATTATTATGTGAGTTACAATAGCTCCATTTGTAATTTTATGATGATTTCTGTAACTGTTCTGTGTATGAATTAATTTAGAATCATTATGAATAATAAAGTTATTTGTTTGTTGCTCGAACACCAGAGTGCAGTGTTTTTATTGTAAGTGGCTCCAATAGGAGTGAGTACTCGGTTCCCTCCCCTTAGGATTTAGTGAGAATAATACATTTTCGGTAATTATT
>NNCF01132698.1:3874-80064 GCA_002313205.1 Laupala kohalensis | reverse complement strand
ATATATATATATATATATATATATATATATATATATATATATATATATATATATATATATATATATATATATATATATATATATATATATAAAGTGGGATGTACATGCATCACGAGGGATAACGTCTTTATAATTTATTATAAAAGATTCCTTTTATATGGGTTCATTTTAGACTCTACTTTAGCCTGACACCAAGATTCAAGTAATAACATAGTAACAAAATAGTGAACACCCTTTGGATAATCCTAGATTGTGTCCTTCCCAATTAATGTTTTATAATCAAATTGATCACATTCGATTCCTCTTGCTTAATTCTTTTGTGCTCTGTAAGTCTTAATATATGCGATGAAACTCACGTTTATAAAGTGGTAGAGTTATGTTCCCATTGCATTGGTGGGTATAACTTCTTTTATATGTGTTTTTAAGAAAATTCTTTTCACAGAGGTTATATACAGACTCTACATTAGCCTCACACCAAGTTTCAAGTTATTCCGGGACAAAATAGTAAACAGCCTTGTTGGAAATCCTAGATTGTGTCCTTCCCAATTTTGGTTTTTGATTCAAATTTATCTCATTTGATTCGTCTTGCATTACTCTTTATAACAAACGTTACAGCAATCCAAAATTTCTAGTAGATACATATACATTTACGTTTGTAAAGGGGTAGAGTGACGATCCCATTGTCGGTGTACTCTGAAAAAGGTGTACTCTGCCATTCTGTAATGCATCGTCTTTCTCGATCGCTTAGTGGCAACTGATGTACATGCGCTTCAATTCATTGGATTGTTCTCTGATGACACGTGACATGACGTCACACAATACATCACGTGACACGAGACATCGTCCTCAGTCAATGTGTATTGCCTTCGATCGTCAAAGTCGTGTATCTTCCAAACGGCGCATTTCCGGACATGGGTTCAAATATTGCTGTCCTGAGTTCACTCTACAACGCCAAACCCTGTGTAATGAGAATCCTGAATCATTCTGTATAGAAACCTCCCGATCAGAGAGGTCTAGTAAACACATAGGAGCACCCTCACCTTAAATTACACATATGTCTTTATTTCTCGCTTCGTCCAACTATGGACCACAGTGACGAGTGGTAATAAGGCCCAATTCTACGTGGGTTTTCTCACCAGACACATCGTGAAACACATTTGGAGGAACAGCGTCAAGATAGAATATAGATTTCCGTATCCGAGTTTTACAACTATGGTGATAAGCCGCAGGGGAAAGAATTTCCATCGTCACAGCTATAAACCGAGACATTTAAGTGTAAAGCTAACAAATGCCCCTTGAAAACCTTAATTCCCCTAACAAAGCTCTTCACACGCCTGTTTGTCTTGTGTTGTACTCTGCACTCGTGTCATTTTATCTCCGGACATGTGATGATGCATTAATAACTTTCTGTTACTATTGATGTTTTCTATCATCCCCCAAATTTGTCGTGGAACTCTGGGACATTCTGTATGACAAATGTCAACACGGTGGTCTATCTTTGAATGAAGTTTTATCACGATACAAACAATACTTTCAAATCGACAAATTTTTAAAGGATAAAAAACTTACATTAAAACCAGTACATGTTGTTCTCACCGCAATAAAAATTAATAAAAAACTAGTAGAAAACTTAATTGCATATAAGCTAGTGCAGGATAAAACAATCAAGTTTTGGTGTCATTAGTATCTCTGTTTATGTCTTGATTTCGTTTGCTCAGCGGACTATACTTTTGAATCGGACGGTAAATCTCCTTACATAAATTGTCATAGTATTTAAATTTCTTGGGGCAACAAATTTGCATAAACTTTCTCTGGTGCGCCAGAATTGTACTTTTTAAACGATTATTAACACAGCGGTTCAAGCGTTTGTATGAAAACACTTCCGAACACAAAATTTCTTAACCGACAGTGGTGGTCTATTGGTAGCGTTATCGCTTAGCGGTAGTGTGGACCCTGCTCGGTCGAACTAGGTGAGGATTTCAGCTGGGGTTTCCCTCACTTAGTCCAAACATATATCGGTTCGGTACCACTTGTTCCCCAGCAACCCAAAATCCCGCCTTTCCAATTTACCCAAGTCTAACGGTTAGGTGGAAGAACAGGTCTCGTGGCCTGATCCTCACCAAAGGGCATAAAATAAATAAATAACTCTGCAACTAATTGAATATGAGAAAGCATTAAATAATTTTTACTCTACTCGTTCGAAACAGATATCAGGTCTCGTGTTGGGTCGGAAGGTCAAATCCGGTCACATTTTCTCATTAAATCCTTCACTAGATAGCAAATGATAACATACAGACGTGAGAGGTTACGCTTACGAAAATCTTATGTTCAAGGACACGAGATAAGATACCAAGTGTACTCGCCGGAATAATATGACTAGGTTTAATATTTCTCATTAAGCTATTTTCATTAAAACATTCAGTGACTTCCTATGATTTGGTCTACTTCTAACTTCACCTCAGTCTAATATCAATGTGTCTTCTGCCAAAAATAAAACCGGAGTGATAAAGATTACATGGTAAAAGTGAAACTTTTTCGGAAATTTGGCCACTTTGCGAGTCAAAAAGAAAGACATGCTTACATCATCTCACCACACCTTTGTTTTGAGATGTATCAATGTGAAATGTGCGTCAAGATGTTTGCTAGAGACATATTTTCCGCCACCCCCTTCGCGCTAAGCGACCCTAGTGACTCAAGGGGTGCAAATTTCGTAAAAATCGAACACAAATACCACACTTTTAAATTCGGGGAGGGGGCGTAAACACATATGTACTCGTTTAAGTCCACTGAGTGAAGATAAAAAAAGTCACTCATTAAGAAAAAGCACCTTCTACCCCATTCTTATTGAGGGGTGAGTTTTCCAGATGTTCTGAAACTCCTCAGGAGGGTGTTGGATTAACTAAGTTAAGTGTTTCTCCCTCTTCTAAAAAAATCTCATGCTATCTACCCTCCAAACAATTCACCCTATTTCGAAAATGTTGATTGCTATACATATAAATCGTTTGAATCCTGTCAGAAAGCAATTTATTTGATGTTATTAGGGGTAAAAAACTCATTACATTCCAATATTTCGGTCCAGCATACCTATATCAAGCTATTCCTATACAGGGGGTGTCCACCACCTTCCCTCCGTGAGGGGGTGCGGGGAAACAATAGTGAGAATTGTATTCCTTCGTGCATTGCCATTCCAAATTATAGTCGATTGTTCATTCTATTTTCTTTCTTTTTCACCCAAGAGCGAAAAAAAATCTGACATTTACCCTTGAATTGTACCTTTTTCAACTGCGGAACAGATGGTAACAACTTGAAAATTACCAAAACCGACTGAAAAAGTATTGAAAATAACTAAAATATATTGTTTCCAATTTTCAATTTGATCCACCCCACGTAGAGACTTGAAATTTTAACAGCATTTAGAATAGCACGTAAAGAGTTAGTGACCAGATAATCAGTCCTAAACCTTAGTAATTTCGAACAAATGTCCATTTTTGGCCTTTTTAAAATTTATTTGGCATATTTTTGGACTTTTATCGCGGCCGTATACTATAAAAACCACTATAAAATTATTTTTGGTTAGATATGAGTGTTTTATCATCTAAGCGACTTGTATTATCAGTTAATTTTGGTTTAAATTCCAAAATTAATAAAAAGCTGGGGGGAAATAAAAAGCTGAAAATAACAATTTTTTAGTATAGGAAACAATACCAAACGCCAGAAAAGTTAAAAACGTGATTAATAATGATATTTGATCAGTAAATATGTATACACAAAGGGACAATGTCATTTGGTTGGAGGGCACATTTGGGTGCCCTATTCTGGGGTAACCTTCCATTTCGTGAAATCCTCAACCGATCCCACAATGTCATACGAATTCAACATTATCTTCACTTTTCAAGAACGAAATAAATGGAAATCAACTGCTTTCAAGACCACGCCCATTTTTCGTCTTGCATTATTTGAAGCAAAAGAAGAAAGAAAATGTGGATAACCCGCGTGTTATTTGGATATTGTTTTGTTGCTTGAAATCTTGAATAGGTACATCTTTTTGAGCGACAGCAGTGATCCTAGCGGTCATTGTCAGAGTAACTTACGCGTAACTTGCTGCGGGTGAACTTATAAAAAGAAGGGACCCTATTTCTCATGGTCAGTGACCATAAAGCTTCGATTATGTTCCGTGCTCTGTGGCACAGGCTGGTCAGTGGCCCCTAAATACTACCAAGTTACCTGCTACGGGCTCAGTGACGCATTGTGGTTGAGCTACATTATCAACTTTCTAACATTTTTTGTTCTTACTCCGCTGAGGAAACCTTGAATTTCATTATCCGCAAAAACTGAATTCTTGTGTGACAAACGATATGCTTAGATAATTATTATTGTGATTTAGCGATGGTGTAATTGTATTTTTTGCCTCACATTCTTATGTCAGAGTAACATGCTGTCTTTGGCGTAGTGGCTTTTAGGCCTATCTAATACCTAATATACATGCGTGTACGTGTACGCAGCTATTATTTTGTGGGTACAGCCCAGAAGTGATGTGTGCGTTAGTGCGGCGTATCCCGCAGCAGCTTTTCACGTTCTAATGTTTGGCGAAATGTAAGTAATGTGTTCACCGATATGACGATTGTTTGTTGTGTTCGTTTTGAGAATAGGTTACTTATCCGTACATCTTTTTATGATTTGCTCTCCGCTTTGAAATGCTACTGCTGCCTCGTCTTTTCACCGTTTATGAAGTGGCCTATTGTCGATCTGTTAGTTCTGTTTCATGAAGTGAAAAATGAAATTTATTCGTGTGAACACTTATTTGATTATTAGTTCGGAATTCGTGGTGATGAGCGAGGATTACCTTCGCCAAGACCGTTTGTTCATTCTGAAATTTAAAAATTTCATTTCAGAATTGTCAGTTTATTTTATGTATATCTCTTTCTATACGTTTTCCTTATTGGATTTTTATTAGTAAATATCGTTCCAGTTCATCACAAAACAATTCTTTATCTGTATTTTTTTCTTTAGATTTCATGTCACTTTTTTATCATTTTTTATAAACATATGAAAAACAGACCCGCAGTGTCTGTTTTAAAAAAATTACTGTGGATCCCTTTTAGTGATGCATATTAGTGCAAGGCCTAAACACAACAAATAATTATAGAGGCTATGCGACGCAATTAAACAAAGTGCATGTAGCATATCATGACCTTAAATTTTATTTCTCTCTAACACTGAATTATTTGCAATAAAACAAGTTTTGGTCCTTTATTTTTCAGAGTTTTGTATTTCTGAGTATATTTTCCTCACTCGTCTGTTTTTTTCATGATCACTTCCATTCTACCTTTCCCATGAGTTACTTTGTATAATGAATATATTGTTCTCATAAACAACTTATTGTGTGTTTTATTCAGTCATTCAAAAACAAAGAAGAAAGAGGAGTTATTTTTTAAAAGTGTCTGTTTTAACATTTCTTGTTGAATATGTCAGGCTATAATTCCTGTATGTTGTAGCATGTGGATAGGAGTTTCTCTAAGTTAATATATTTTCCTAGTGTATGAAATACTTACATGAAGCTCCTTTGTGGAATATAATTAGAATATCTTAACACTTCAAGAAACCTTTTAATGTCATCACTTCAGTCCAATTCTGCCCTTGACATAATAGTGTTGGAAGAAATAATGCAGTATTTTGTAGTCTTTTATTCCCTTTGGCGTGAGGACTTGGCATGCTTCTTTGCCTTTTTAACAGATGGTACCCTGAAGCAAATAATCAGTTCCACTTTTTTTCTTTTGTAAAAAGTAATAACACACTCAGTCTTGTATAACCTTTTGTAATGCTAAGTAGTATGCAAATCTTTTGAGTTATTGTTCTTTTGCATATGCTATCTCTTGAGGAAAGAGATTGTGCCTATTTTTCTGGAAGGAAAATCCGAAAGGTTTATTTCCAAATGGCTGAAGTTTTATTATTTTAACAAAACTGTTACTATTCAATTTTGTTTCAAGTATGAGAACGATGGTGTTTTGAGCTATTTGCAATTGAAACTACTTTATTGTCACAAAGCTTGAAATAGTTTGTTTCGAATGTTGACTACATGAAATGCACCCCACTGCCATATTGGAACATTATTTTTATGTGCTCTGTGCATGTGCTTGAATTTCGGACTTGGACAAGGTATGCATTCTGTGAATTCATTTTCTTTACTGCATTGAATCAAGTGACTCTTGAAAGTTAAATACTTCACTAGAACTAGTGTGAATGTAGTGGCACATTGAAGTTTTGTGGCACCATAATGATTTGTGCTGTTGCTATGATGTTTCAGTAATTGTTGAACTTACATTATTGGATCATGTGAGTATAGACAGAAACAGATACTGGAAATATTTCATTTTATTAGTGGTTACATACCATTGTTTAGTATGCTTGTTTAGATATACTTACTCAGGACGATGTCTTTTTTTTAGGTGTCCAGTTATGAATTATTTGTTTCAAATCAAGATTTTTCATGTATATTTAGTTTTTTATGACACTTTTTAATTTTTTTAAATAGTCGTACTTTTTTTTTTTGCTAATGTAGGATTGTCTGAGAATTTATTTCATGTCTTATCTCTGTCATGTAAAGTTCTGTTTGCTTGAGGGATGATCCTTGTTTTTAAGGAATGAGGTAGTTTACATTCTCCACCTATGTTCTGATATCTTTGTGTCCTAGAATTATTGTATTCATGTCCTTTCATAAATATCTTCTGTTCAAGTTTTTTTTTAAATTTTAACTACCCATTCTCACCAAAATATTGAATTAGTTAGAACATTAAAATATTTAAATAAGAATAGTATATAATGAGTTGAAAACATTATATAAAGGTGCAAATACTTCATAATTCTATGTTCACTTGAGTATTGAGTATTTATGTTCAAAGATCTGTATTTATACTTTTAGGAATACGTGTATGAATTTCAGAATTACATCTTTGTTTTCTTTAGTGAGTCTAGGTTCATTCTTATTCATGTGTTGTAAATGTATTTGATGAGTTACTGAATGGCTCAATATTAAAATGCTTCAAAAATACATAATTGGTGGTCAAACGCTGATGACTTCTTTGATTGTGTCGGACATAACTGGTTATGGCCTTCTGAAATAGTGACCATCTTCCTTCAGTCTGGGATGTTGTTACATTTAGACCTCAAGTTGGTGAACTTGATTCTGGTAGAAACGTAAACAGTATTTTTAATCGTATGATTTGCTACTTGTCTATCTCTACAGTATAAATTTTTGTTCACATATCGTTCCCCACTTAGGTAATGAAAACATTCTGGGTAATTCAATTCCTAATTGTTTTTACTGTTGTCATAACTCTTAATTTAAACCACAATTCACTCATTACTTTAAAAGCTGATCTCAACTGAAGGGTGAGAACTCTGCAAACTTAAACTATTGTTCCACAACACGAAGTGAGATTTCAGGTGAGCAAACGCCTTTCCCAGCTGTTACTTCTTTCTATTTTCTTGAAAAACATTTCTTGTGAAGGTAGGAAAAATATGAAATGGTTCGGTATCATTGATTTGTGATTCAGTGGAAGGTCTCTTTAAAGGAAATAGAATTTTAAGGAGGGCACACCGTTCTGACTTCGGAGAAGAATCCACTTTGTACTATCGTTTGGAAATGAGAAGTACGCAATTGATGAGAAGGATTCCAAAAGATGATTTGGAAATGAGAAGTACGGAAATGATCTACGCAATTGATACACAAAAGGGGAAAAGATAACTCAGATTTCCTGAACTTCGTTGAATCTATGCTCCTATTTACTTCAAGAATTAGATCTTGGGGAGTACCAGAAGTAATTGTTCTTGCATTTCTTTCTTGGTTACTTGATAGTCCTTTAAATAACTCTCAATATGCCAACTTGTCAAGTGAAGTGGCATGAGGATTCAAGATAAGAAAATGGGATAATTCAGAATGTATGATTGAAAATCAGGACATGTTTGTCCCGATCAGTGTGATACATTTATCTTGACACACCTTTAAAATACAGTATGTCACATTATATCTTTTTCTTCTCCCAAGCAGGGAAGCTAGTGAAAAAGCAAGATCTCTTCTAACTTACTGTAAGTCATTGATGCTGTGTAAACAAAATATTGTTTAAAGAATTCCAAATCATATTATGACAGGAATGAAAACTTTGATGTGTTAAGTTCTGCTGAAATTAACTGGAATTCTATTAATTGTAAATTGAGTGAGTAGTCAACTACCCCAGATAGTGAATAGTTTCCTTGCCATACTCAAATCCCTGGTCACTGATGTGGATTGTAACATGATGACTGTGATTTTTATTTTGTTTCTACCTTGTTTTTTGTTTTCATCACCTTCAAGTAGTATTTTTTAAATTTTTTATGCAATTGGGGAAGAATGAAGTGCGTTGTAGACAACTTATTAGTGAGTTGTTCATGACATGATAATGAAAGTTGTATGTGATTTCCCCATGATCTTTTATCCACAAACGATTTTTAATAAAAATACAACAGAATGAATTTATGATTTAGAGGATATTAATTAGGTAATAATACTTGTTAAAACACTTACATTCACTCATTTACATTTTCCATGAAATTGCTGTCCTGAATTCACTGTTCAATTAGCCCAATCGAATTCTGTTATTAAATTTGTGACATAATTTTCACTCTGACTATGCCCTTTGAACATGATATCCCTCTACAAATAATATTCTCTGTGGCACTGAAGTCTAGGTTGGTTTTACAACAAAATGTATTTATTTTTAGTAAATATATAAATCACTGATACCCAAAGTGGATCAACCTCTGGGTTCGACTACGTCCTGCAAGGGGTCCGTGTCAGTGAAAAACAAAATTGGGGGTCCATGATAGTGGATCTCATTCAAGCAGGTTGTGACCTTAATTCTGGCTTTCCGTGAATGGAATAATCCACATACGGTGTGTGTATGTCATACCTGTTACTTATCCCGTATATGGAATATCACGAGAAAGTCTTTAATTGCTTTTTCATCTTCATACCCGGTGGAAAGGGGTTTCAGCACGGTTGCCAATCTCCTGAAAAAGACATACTGGACATCACTGACCTAGGAGATTTGAGATTGAATATTTGTTATTTGATTGATTAAGCATCAGGTTCATCCCTCCCACTAAAAGCATTTCTTATTTGCCTTGTTATTTTATGTAAGAGAAACTAAATTTGAATTTGGTTGGTATTAAGTTGAGTTCAGTTAATAAATGTATGAAAAATAACACGTGTTTTTGTTACGTTTCTCAACTCACGGTTAGAAATTTAAATCTTTCAAAGTGAGCAGCACTATACCAGCTGTCAAAAACACATTTGAAGTTGATGAATTTGTGAAAATTCAATATTTGATAAGCAGGGGGTCTACCAAAAACTGAAAAACATGGCAAGTGGTCCACGAAACAAGAAAGTTTAAGGACCTCTTATATAAATAATGCCTTATCAAAGAGCTGACAAGAATGAATTAAACTACATTGAATTTATAAAAATTAAAAAAGTAGATTAATTCAGTATATTTGATTTAAAGTTATTCATGTGATAAGATTGCTTTGTCTTTTATTAATGAAATATGAGGGAAAATCTTTGTAGCACATCTCTTATGTATTGTAGATGATGGAAATGATTCTCAGGTCATGAAAATGTATCGTGAGCCACCACATGTTGGTTATTATGATTTTTTGTTGTTGTTGTATTTTTGACGACGCTTCTGTGTTATCCTAAATGTAATGTAATCCTTTCTACCTCCTAACATTTCTCGCATTGGCAACTTGGTTCCTAATCCAGGTTAATAGGAGTTTTTTTGCAGTTTAAGGAAAGATGAGTAATCCATCTGTACCCTTCTGGTTTATAGCATTTCCTTTCTCACTTCTAATTCAGTTTCTAATCTCAGGGAATCTGCCTGTTTCACTGAAATTTCTTTTCTGTGCTTTTAGTTAGATTTTTTATTCTTATGAATTAAAATTGTTTATAGCTTTCATCTGGTTTGGCATTGTAGTTCTGCTGCAGGCATCAGTCTTTTTATGTAATGTATTAGTTTCTATACAATCATTGAGTTTGTGAAGTATTTAACAGAGCAAGGTTGAAACTACCACAATTGCTGTTGCAACCATTATAGATTCCTCCTGAGTACATTCAAAATAATAATAGTACAAATTCTTTCTGTATGTTTTTCTGAAAGTTGTCTGAGAGAGAATATTAGCTGTAGGTATATCTTTTATTATGAAAAATGTTCATCCTGAAATGTATAAACAAAGCTTCTCATGATGGGAGAAATGGAATAGAGAATTCCTCAAAATGGGAGTGTAAAAGAACCGTGAATTAAGAAGTCGTAACAAAAACAATTTTGGAATTTTACTTTCTTGTCAGAAATAGAGTTCAAATCCTGTAATTTTACAAATAAAACTTTTATTTCTTTAATATAGGGCTTTGCTTCCCGGACAGCAGGGAAGATTGGTGTTCTCTTTTCCAAAGTATTGCCTGTAGTTAGTTTAAAATGTGTGATTGATTGATGGATGAAATTGAAGCCTTACGGCATGGTTATGTTTCATCTTAGTTTGATGTGTATTATATCTAAATTAATGTGAGAAAAATGACATTATAACATCGTTGATCTGTTGCCTCTTGGTGTGGTTAATTGTAATTAAAATGCATATGTGTGAACCCCCAAACATGTAATATATCGACCCACAATAAACTATAATTCCCTTTGGGAGTCACTTCAAGCAAGGACAGTATCTTGAATGAGATCACCTCTTAGGTCCATGGGTCATTGCTAGTTGAATAATTATGATTTCCTGTCCCATCTCCCATTTTCAGTCCCATAAGATCATTAACAATGTACTTTTAAGATTTCTTTGCTAAGAATAATAAAGTTAAACTGGTATTAAATTTATTTTTCTTGTATTCGGAATGTGAACTAGTGACCTAAAAAATGTTGAGTCCCCTTCCCAACACCCACTTGAATGTAGTCTTAATGAATTGTCTGTAGATATAAACTCTTCTTACGTAAGCTGATTTGTACGTTGCATGTCAGTATTAAAAAAGCTGGTGAGAATCAGAGTGGTGTAAGTCAATAAAATTTAAAAAAATTGAGTTAAGTCCATATTCAGCATCATTATGCATCATTCTGTTTAGTTTGAGGGTGAAGTAAGTCAGTGGTACACCCAGTGGTGGCTGGGAGCCCCACATCGTTCTCATCCCAAAGAAAGCTGCCAAGATAGTTGTCATATGGAGGGTCTTTCTCCCATCATTGATTATGATCCATTAAAATTGAATAGACCAAATAGACCTGGTAATTGTTTCTGTGAACTAAAAGGTTTGTTTAAGTAGTTAAAGAGGTTAACAAGTGAAGTAATTGAAACGTTTTCATTGACATCATATTATATTATTGCTGGATTTCGTTAACTAGTTTGACTTAGGATGGAATAATCAGATTTCTGTAATTTTTAAAGTAACTCAAGAATATGCCATAATGTAAAATTCCATTGGCTGACAATTTCTATCACAAAAAAACAATTGAAAGGAAAGTATAAGATGAGAAATTGTTATTTATTTTTGAATTATTATTCATATGTGTAGAATAGTCAATGAAGAAATTAACAATAGCAGTGTTCTTTTAAATACTTGTTTACTAAGTATCAAAACTGTATGTAATCCTTAAACATTCTTTGAAAATTTTGATAAAACAAGGGTGACAGGTAAATTTTAAGAATATATATAAGCAAAATGACACTGACTGACTAATCAAGAAATCTCAGAAACTAAGAAGCTTTCAAACTTGAAATTGGGCAGGTAGATTACTTTTCGGGTGTAGACGTCCATTGAGCCGGATATATATTCGTGTATTCCCATTTGTCTACGGGACAAATGTCTATAAAAAATCTCAAAGACATGCATGTTAACCCCACTTTTTATAAACGTGTATATCTTCAGATGTATTAGGAATTTTGGAGTACAGTAAATTTAGCAAAAAAGAATTAAGAACGAGGAATCGAATGAGATCAATTTGAATGAAAAACAATAGTTAGGAAGGACACAATCTAGGATTTCCAACGAGGGTGGTCACTATTTTCTCATGGAATACATGATAACTCTGGAGTAAAATTCCTTGCTGTAGATATTCAGTGCTCCATCAGTTTTCATGAATAATCCATCCGAAAACAATCGGTGAAATCTGATACCGTCGATAATCGAAAATATAATTATTTCATGATATAAGGCAATTTAAAATATGGTGTTTGACGCCAAATATTAGATGTAATACTCACAATACAACATGACATAAATTTCTTCGGGCAATAAATTGTAGTTCGCAATTTTATATACTGGTCCCATAGAGATCAAAAGTTACATTATATGCTTTTGTGTCCCAATAAGCTAAAAGCAATTAGGGAGTCCGATGTCTTGTACGCGGAATGAGAAAAAGGAAATACCCCCAGTTGCTCTCTCGCACTGTAGTCTAGCTACCTGAAGTGCGCTCTGGGGGGGATGGTGTCATTCTTCAGATAACAAAGCCCTCGCGAGGACGTGAGGCATCTTCAAGCAACGATGACGTAGCTAGACGCGTCATCGTCTGCTGAAGACAAGCGTCACAAGACGACGTTGACTTCCACTTTTCTTCTGGTTTTCATAGGATTTCTGTTACGTTTCTGTAAATGCTTTTGCTGGAATTTCATGGTTAATCAACATGTGGTTAAAGGTTTTACTTCAAATACTAAGAATCCGAGCAAAATCAGGAAATAGGCGTTTATTCCTATTTCTCTCTCTTTCTCTCTAAAAGCGAAATACCACACACTCGCTGACTAAACACGAATTCTCAGAAACTACAAAGCCTACAGTCTTCAAAAATTTGGCAAATAGGTTACATTCAGGAAGAAGACATTTGCTAAGAAAGGATTTTATGAGACGTTGATTTTACGAAACGTAACCTCTAAGAGGGTGAAATGTTTTATGTATGTATCCCACAATAACGCTAAAGTGTCTGGAGCAATTTCTACCTAACTTAATACACAGGTGACTGACTATATGACAACAAGCACTATAGGGGTAACACATCCCTTGCACCCCTAGGGAGGTGTTGATAATGGTTAACTTGTAAAAATTACGGAAAAATCCGGTATTAGATTGAAAATATACTTTTCCGTGGCGTTGAAATTGATAAGAGCGTCCTCGGTGCTTTGTAAGTTCACAATGAGTCCTCCTTGCAGATAATATACCCCTAGCATTCCAGGGGTAGGAGTGGTAATGAAGGACAGGTATACATAATAAAAACGACTGATATTGGTGTTCAATAGATCGTTATGTGGACCGCTGAAGTGAAGTGACACCCTCTGCCGGATAAGTACACGATCACCGTCTATAAGGAATAAACATCCTTTGTAATGGCGGTGAGAAGGACAGAAATGTAAAAATAATGAAAAGTGATCGATATTAGCGTTGAGATCGTAGTTTTTGGGGACGCTGGCATTAGTAGAGACATTCACGAAGATGTCAAACTTCACAATCAGCCTGAATACAATCCCGGCACTTCTAGGAAAGGGGATGCTATGAAAAGAATATCGAACATGACATGCCAGTGATTAGTCCATAAATTTCGTTGTCTGTGAGTGAAATCCCAATATGGTGTAAGTCTGAACTTAGCCCTCATAAAACGAACACACCACTAGCACCCCTCGGGTAGGGGGTTGGAAATGGGTTTATGGATTAAAAAAAGGAAAACTAATATTGAAATTAATTTCAATATATTAAAAAATGCATCGGACACACAGTTTTAGGGTTGACGAGGTGTTTTGACTACCAATGCCGTTATTTTCAAAATGACATCACTAAGGAGCACTATATTCTTAGAGCTGGAGGTGGAAAGGGCGAGATGTAAAAATAACGTAAAAAGACCGATATTAGGGTCGAGTCCGTGGTGGTTGTGTATTCTGAAATGGATAATGGTGTTTCCAAGGACATTATGTACCCTTCAGACTGCATGAGGTGCACGACGCCCCCCGAGGTGGGGATTGTGACAAAAAATATCTGGTAAGAAAGGATTTTTCAAAAATTCACCCCTAAGGGGGTAATAAGTGTTTTCTGATCTTTAACTAATACTACTAACCCCTCCATGTGGATCAAGTTGGTATACCCAGACAAGCGACCCCCTACTAACAATAGCCCTATTGCCCAACTCCTATCGCTGCATGTAGATAAGCTCCTATAGCACGCTACATTTCCTATTTACAATACTAGAATAAAAAAATAAAAGTCAAAGTGCTGAAACTGATAATGAAGTGGAGTATTTGGAGACAACTCAATCTGCAGCAATCCGTAGACACGAATTTACTTATCAATGTTTGTAAATAGCTTCACTCCATCGTATCTGTGAAGAAGCAGAAAGTATTTGCCATTTGAAGATTCGGGTTCGAGGCAGTGGGAGACTTTCGGGATTTATAGAAGCAATCCAAAGAAAAACATAATGAATACGTACAAAGTAACGGTAGCGTTTAAAGGTAAAAAAAACTAGTCAGGGCGTTAAATTTAGAACACACTTTCTACGGTCACATTAAATTTCTAAGTAAAAATAATTTGGGTTTCCATAACGGATACACGGTTTTGTATATCACACAGGGTGCGGGATAAAGTCTAATCGGTTTGGACCCACTGAATCGTATTTGGATAACTATAAATACAATTTTGCATCAAACCCCATTTCGATTTGTGCAGACTAAACCAAATCACTTGTGCATCAATTGTACGTTTTGGGTAATTTGGTCTGATATAAATACAGGGCGCTTACCCATCAAGTTGCGAGAATTTTGCAAAACAGAATAGTCATAAAAACCGGTAACAAAAAATAAATTAAAAGTAAGTCGATCTGGGTCGTAAGTCTTTATTTATTTTGATTGTTATTGTAATAGAAACGGTAAGAAATTTCATGTAACTGTACGTTAAGTATTTGATATTGTAAGGAAGTTTTTCAGCTATTTACATTCTCACTTACGTAGTATTGAGAAATAATTAGAATCGCGAAAAAATAATTTGTGATATTTTTACGGAATTATCCGTTTTGGGTGAGTCTGATACCGAAAAAGTTGTTTTTAGCATGACGTCTGTCGGTCCGTTTGCGCGCTGCGATTCTAGCGAAACAGATAGAATTTCATTCATATATTAAGCGTAGTATCTGCGTGTTGTCGATGCACGTGCTCTAAATCATTTTCATTGTAGTATAAAGTATCAAGTTCGAAGTATTATTTGGAAAATCCCTCAAAAATAATTTTTATTTCTGTAAAAGATCTGTTCAGAAAGTGTATTTAGAGTGTATTACTTCTGCACAAGCGTTATTTCGCATGAATGTTTAGTTTAGACTAAGAAAATATCTCACAGCCACACTTCGTTTTTTCACTGTCTTGAAAACGATTTAGATGCAGCAAACAAATGGAAAATACAGCTTTGGAGGAATTGATAGAAGTGAAAACCCACTTCAGATACGAAATTCTTAGACATCGCAAAACGTTCTATAATAACGTCAAAGAAATTTATTACTTTTCAAATTACATATGTAATAAGTATTAAGGTCTCTCAAATCCCGAAAAATCTTTCTTTTGGGTATGTGTGAAGGATGTATTCAGTACGTATGTTGAGTCAGTATTTGTAAATTATCAGGTACATGTGTTTTCTATAAGATGGATATTTTAAGCCGTCTTTCAATTGTGTTGTTCTAGGATTATATTATAAATTTGGTGACGTTAAATTCGCAAAAAATGAATACTTTTTGTTTTGAAAACTATTCTTTTCTGTAACACATCTACGAGTGATCATTGTACTTTCATGTGCTGAACAGTTTCTTTTGAAGAAATTTTTGTGTGTAATCGTATGAATATAATTTTTCTTTATAAAGTTAGCTTTCGTAATACAGAAAAGGCTTTTAAAAGTATGTGAGGAAGTATGTGGAATTGTTTATCACATCTATTTTTTTATACGAAGTAATTGAAATTGTCTTTTTATAAACGGATAAAATTACGGATTACGATGTTAAAATATTTGGGAAATCTACAACCATGCTACGTTATCGCTATCCACCAGTTGTACATTTTTTTGTGGGGCTTTAGGGCTCGTCAACATCAAGGTCATTAGAGCCCAACCAGTTGTATACCGAGTAAGTGTTGTAATCGGCGGTGTCATGGCGAACATGGGTTAGCAGTGCCGGAACGCTGAGTTTCCCATATTCCCGAAGAAAAGAGGGAACATTTTTAGAATTAATGTGCTAATTTGTACATTTAAACGCCTTCTAGAGTCTATTTTTGACATTAGAACTTCTCCATTTCTAAAAAAACAAAGTAAAACGATAAATTTATGTTTAGACCTGTATTTTTTTCTAAACCAATTGAGAACATTCGTCACAAATTATATTGTTAAAACTCTCATGACTGTCGAAACAAAATTATAACCAATGTTTGTGTTTGAATAATATTGGAATCCTTAAAATTGACACATTTTTGTGCTGGTAGCTATGACAAAAGGTACAATTTTCACTCTTTTGCAGAGCACGTTCCAAAATCAAATGGTATTGAAATAAAAACAACCTCACTCCTCTCACATGTGGTCAGGTCTCTTGCTGTATTCAACTTGAAATTCGTTTCTCAAATTCATTTTTTTAACGTCGCATAAAATATACTCTTATGTAGATATAAATGTTTTTTTGAGAAAACGTATTCCGACAACCTGTGCTGGAACGGCGTTCCGGTGCCATGACACCACTGGTTGCAATTCAAATGATAGATTCTTCCAGAACAACAACTCCGTCGAACGCGTTGTGATCCCACCCACATCGCGCATGTTTGATCCTAGTGATGTAACAAATACCGAGAAAGCTATTCCAAGGATTTTGTGATGAATTTGATACAAATAACTTTACTTTTATACTTACAACACATTAATTTACAATTAAACGTACTTAACAACTTTCGCATAATTATTGCAGTGTATTTGGGAATTATAGTGATTTTAGATATCAGCTGATGCTAATGCTAAATTTCACTTCTTGATTCGTGGAAGATAAAGAACACTTTGAATTACTGAAGACAGTTTGACATAAAGAAATATTTCTAAAATGTTAAACGGCTAGTTTTGTTTCTAAAATTTTAGTGCATTTGAAAGTTAACAGTGCTATATTTGAAGAAATCCATGGAATATACCTAGAAAGCAGATTTCTCTGTATCGATTAAGACACGGAACTTAAAAGGCAAGGATATATATTTCCTGTGTCAATGCAGAAGTTGGACTTCCCCTCTCTAATGTAGAATCAGCCCCCTCCTCTCTGGGCCAACCAGCGCTTATTTCGTGGGGGACTTGAATATGAAAAACATCTCCTTTTCATTTCACTTTCATGCAATTATTTCAGGCTTCACTATTGATTCTCCCAACATAATGAAAACTATCGGTCAGGTGAAAATGGCGACGAGCTTGGAATCGAACCCGGGACTTGTGCTTTGATCACAGGAGTGTTAACCTCTACACTATTCGTTCGTATTCTACAACTGTGCACCATTTCCTCTCGGACCTAAACCCCGAAAGACCTGAAACACGTGGACCTGGTGGCTCACTAATTAATAATATAGAGAAAAATTTAGTTTACTACAGCTAACTGAAAGTGAATGAAGGAACAAAAACGAAATATATTTAAAATAGTATTTGGCACTGTCAATATTTAAATAAAAATTCCATAAAATTATAGATTTAATATTTTACTTGAATTTCTTAACAAAGATAGTGAAAGGAAACTTGAACGTGAATCATGTAGTTCGCTGAACTTGCGTACTTTTGCTGTTTGATTTGACCGGATGACCTCTTCCTTTTCTTAAGTGCGCGGGAGTATTTTGTGTGTGTGTCGGTGTTCTTCCTTGAATGGTGAAGATACCAGTCGGACAAATCGATGATCACCCACGTGATTCGGTTGCTAGTTCAGGGTTGTACTTCATTTAATTCCTGTCACTTTAATGTCTGCCAGCCTGCAAACTTATTGCATCTCCTAAAATTCGAGAACCACTAAGTCCGATTTTCGTGCCTCTTTTTTCAATTTATAGATAATAATAATAAATTTATTGACAAAAAGGCAGTTACAAACTGCGTATGACCACGTGGAGGACAATAAACTAATTTACTCTCCGGAAGCAAGCAAGGGACGTATTCCATCAATTCCGATCATGGGCTCTAAGGCAGAGACGGATTCAAAAATTGCAGCAAAAGTTCCTAGATAAGATAAAAAGTTAGCTGCGAGTTATAATACTAATAGAATGTCAATATGTTTATAATTTAACGCAAAACATTACATGTACAAGTTATTATCGAACTATAGATTATTCTGAATATAGTGTTTAAAAATCATAAGAATTGAAAAAAAAAAATATGTTCTCTGGCAAGGTTTTAATATATATTGCTTTACCTCAGGTATCACAAGAAATAGGCAATAACGAGAATAGAAAAGAAAGTCGGGGAAAATCAAACTTAGGAGACACATATTCGCTTACGCGACCTAAACAGTTAGAGATAGGTAGTAAGAATGGATGTCAATATTGTTCGCCTCAAAGAGTTCTACAAAAATGTCTGTGACAGCATATGTCTGTCTACAAGCGTTAACCAAAATTGGGTTTGAAAAATAGACGTGTTAAAATACTTCAACTTAAGAAAGTAATTCAAGTACATTGTTGTGAAGCTCACATATGCACTTTCGGATTGAGGTCAGATACGTTGGCAGGTGGTATCGAGTTTAGTAGGGCACCGTGACGCGGACTAGATAGAATATAAAAGTATCGTAGGAAGACACGTTCACTCTCATTTGCCGTCTCTTTGACTCTCGTCCGTCCGGTTCATCCAGCCGCACCGGCTCGGTCGAGTCTCGACGGGCGCGCCGCCGCCACCACGACGTCACCGTACGCCGCTCTGTGGCCCTGTCCGGCCAACCACCAGAGAACCGCTGCCATGACCACTGAGCTGGCTACGTCATGAGCGTCCGCTCTAGAACCACTCACAACGACGCCGATACCGTCTGCCTTCGAACCTCGTCATCAGTGAGTATTAAACACGTATTACCCACGAATGGCGTTTCACTGTGGAGACTGACCCCGCCCCCCTCCTCTCCGCCCAACCATATTATATGTCGTTTCTTGCTGGCCCAGACCGCTCGCTGGAGCCGATGTAACGCAAGAACCCACGACAACATAAAATACATCCTAATCCAATTAAATGCATTCTGTTTTTTGTGCATTTAAAAACGATGAAAACTGTCTTTAAATTGTAAAATTTGCTCGAATAGTTTAGAATTTACAAGCAGTCGCGGTCGCAATCGCTGCCCCTGTCGTGTGTTGCCTCGAGAGGGCCAGACAAGCATTTGACTGGCGCGCTACCATGTGGTACATCACGAGAAACAAACATTTTCTACTTACATTAGGCCAAAAACTAGATCACAAGACATGCATGAATGGCCGCTAACAAATAATTTTTGATTATTTCAGTAATGTATTCAGGACTGGAAATAATGATCTCACAAATAAGATAAGGTTTAATATTCCTGTTTTGGCCACCGTATTGGTCAGAATACTTAATGCTTTTGCTCTCGACAATATGTTTTAGAAAATATAACAGACGAGATCCTATTAGCGACGACAACAACCAGGTGAAAACTGCGACGGACCGCGACTCGAACCCGGGATTTCCTGCAGAAGCATCACTCCTCCACGAGTAGGTACTCGAAAGTTGTGAGTCAAAAAGATCCTACTACTTGAGTCCCACGTGATGCTGTAACCAATCCCATGTAAACATATACACATCTTCATTTTTCATGTTATAAACACAGGCAAAATGACCACAGTTAGCGCTTATAGCACAAAATAACAGTACTGATACAAGAGATAGGCAAAGCTTTCAAAAGACAAAAAAAAAGAATTCATCTTCATCTATCCTGTACAATACAGTATCGCTCTTAAAACCGTGAACTGATAATATAACGGAGTTCACGCAGTCGCCGAGAGATGCCTCTGTAAATAAAACATTAACGTGAGCAGTTCAGCCATTTTGTCTAAATATTTAAATAAGATCTCTGTGTTAGTCTTCTCGATATAATAATATAACGGTATTCTCGTAGTTGCCGAGAATTGTCGAGAGATGTTATTTACAGAAATAACAGCACTTTTGATTGACACCAATTGTCAAGTTATTACTACACAAAATAATAAACGCCTACTTTGAAAATTCTATATTGTGTCCTTTTTAATTATTTCATTTTATTCGAGTTGATTTTATTTAATTTCTCTTTCTTAGCTCTTCATGGTAAAATTTACAGATATTCTAAATTTCTTGTAGATTTAAAGATATTAACGTTTTTAATGGGTGTGAGTTGTGTTCCCATTGCATTGGATGATATAACTGTTTCCAGTGTTGCTTTCTTCCAGAAATTCTTTTTTTCTAAATTAACTGGACGCGTAATTGCCTAATATATCCGAAGATATTTACGTTTATGAAAGTGAGGTTAACGTGCATCGTGGGACATAACTTCTTTTAGATTGTTTAAAAAGAATTTTCCTTTCACAGCAGTTTACTACCGTCTACTTTAGCCTGACACCAATTTTCAAGTTTTTCTGCCCGAAAATTGTAAACATCCTTGTTGGAAATTCTAGATTTTTTTCCCAATTATATTTCATCGTTCAATTTGATCTCATTCGATTCGTTCTGGTTAATTCTTTCTTTCTAATTTTGCTGCTCTCAAAATTTTTCAATATATCCGAAGATATTCGCGTTTATTTGAAGTGGAGTTTTAATGCATCAGGGGGCATAAATTCTTTCAGATTTCTTCTTAAGAATATTCCCTGATCATGGGGTTTATTTAATTCCAGACACTACTTTAGCTTTAAGCCAATCTTTAAGTTATTCCACCAGAAATTCGGGAACACCCTTGTTTGAAAATTTCTATTGTGTCCTTCCCAATTAATGTTTTAAATTCGAATTGATCTCATTTGAGTCCTCTGGCTTAGTTTTTGTTTGCTAAATTTACTCCACTCCCAATTTCCTAATTTATCCGAAGATATTCAAATTTATTAGAATTGGGATTAATATGCATCGAGGGACATCACTTCTTTCAGACTTGTTTTTAAGAACATTTCTTCCACAGGCGTTATTTTTCAAACTCTACTTTAGCCTGACACCAAGTTTCAAATTATTCCGTCACAAAATAGTGAACATCCATGTTGACAATTCTAGATTGAGTCCTCGCTAATCCATTGAGTCAGTGTGGCTCAGTGGCTAGAGTTGCTGACAGTATGGCCGGGATTCGATCCCCGGTGAGGTGGGGGTGTCACAGCTCAACATCCAGACTGACTCCCAGACTTACTCACCCTGCTGTATAATAAGTACCCAGATCTACCCTGGGATATAACCGGTCCGAGCGAGATGCTGACCACATCTCTTCCTGGTGCTGAGGTCAATTAATTGCGGAGCTCTACCCTCCGCGTACCCCTTGGGCACCTTCGGGGTCTTTTCAGGGATAGTTTGACTTTTGTAGTACTGATTAAATTAGAATTTTTTCTGCATGCTTATTTGTATCTTATATTATCGGCAACGGACTTCTATCTATACGCAACCTTGGTCGGGTTATGTACCTTATCTCTGTAACCCTATCCTGGCACAGGATTCTAACTGGTTATCCTTCGGGTGGGCAGGAATGTGATTAAGAATTATGTTATTATCTGGAATTTTTACTGACTTCAATTGCTACGCCTGGTGTTTCTACAGCACGTATTTGTTAATTGGCTTCTTTTTTAAATATTAAATCCGCCGCTGCTCTTGAGCCCTTGATCGAAATTGATGGGATGGTCCATAGCTTGCTTCCGGAGTAAATTATTGGTCCCCTGTACGTGGTCATAAGCAATTTGTGTCTTTTCTCCAAAAGAAAAAAAAGTATATTCTTTGTGTTGACAAAGTNACATCTCTTCCTGGTGCTGAGGTCAATTAATTGCGGAGCTCTACCCTCCGCGTACCCCTTGGGCACCTTCGGGGTCTTTTCAGGGATAGTTTGACTTTTGTAGTACTGATTAAATTAGAATTTTTTCTGCATGCTTATTTGTATCTTATATTATCGGCAACGGACTTCTATCTATACGCAACCTTGGTCGGGTTATGTACCTTATCTCTGTAACCCTATCCTGGCACAGGATTCTAACTGGTTATCCTTCGGGTGGGCAGGAATGTGATTAAGAATTATGTTATTATCTGGAATTTTTACTGACTTCAATTGCTACGCCTGGTGTTTCTACAGCACGTATTTGTTAATTGGCTTCTTTTTTAAATATTAAATCCGCCGCTGCTCTTGAGCCCTTGATCGAAATTGATGGGATGGTCCATAGCTTGCTTCCGGAGTAAATTATTGGTCCCCTATACGTGGTCATAAGCAATTTGTGTCTTTTCTCCAAAAGAAAAAAAATTATATTCTTTGTGTAGACAAAGCACATTATACTTCGATTTTTTACGAGTTACTTCACGACACGCGGTTGTTCATTAGAATCCAGAACTTCATTCTTGAAATGTGGTTGACTCTTTTCACACCAACGATAGCCGTAACTCGGTATCTTATTTTTATTTCTTTGAAAGAATGTACAGAGTCAGAGAAATGGGATTTATAAGTATAGCAATGACACAAAGTTTAAAATACATAATATTCAGCAAACTGGAATTAGCATAACTGTAAGTGATTTCTTGTTAGATTGCTTCCTAGTCATATTAAATCGGCGAGTCGTTACTGTACGGCGAAGCTGTAATTACGAATAATTTTATTACGTAAACACTGTGAAGGTAAATAAAGAAGTAATAATGTGGATCGTGAAAACGTAAGCGCATTTTTGCCGATGCAGTTCCACTGCTTGCAGTCTTCAGTCTTCTCTCCGCTATGCTCTCCTGTTCCAGAAACGTTGCTTCTTGTCGTAAACAAGCGGAATTCAGCATTGGTACTGCTACGTACTATGACGAAATTTTTCTATTCTACTTCTCTTTTAAATACCTTTCTATTTCATGAGTGTATCAAAAATGAGTCTTGCGACTTTTCGATCGTATTAAAAAGGTGCGGATACAACCCTACTCGGATATGATACCATGTTAGATTGCTTTGGCGTAAGCAACGACAAAATATGATTATTATGGATAACCTTACTTCGTTCAGTGACGACGTATCTTTTTCATCAGGTTGACATCAAACAATATTTGAATCTCACTTCAATGAAATCGAGGCAAGTAATTTGAAATTGAACTCGACTGAGACCAGATGAATCCTGTCATAGTGCGCATGCGCAGTCGTTTTATTCCTGTGAACATTTTCCGTCCCGAGGAATGTCGGGGAAGCTAGTCAGTGGCGGATCCAATGAGAGCACGTGCCTTCGTCAAAGGAAGTATGCCCTACGAAATCAACGCGACGAACTAATAAGATTTTTGTTCGACTTCGAAGGATGAGTTTACCATTGAAATTTTGAATGTCTTATTGCAGTTTCAAGAAAATTAAATAAAAGATCCTGTGGAGGGTCCCAGCTACTTCTTTTTATGGCCCCCTTCCAAAATCAAATCCAGGATCCGCCGCTGGAGCTAGTTAATTTGTTTTAACAAAAGATAAATGATTCGTCTATGAAGAAATTTTCAGATTTCGAAAAACCTCTAGGTTTTTTTCCTGGTTACTAGTCCATTCGCATTTATCATTCTCAGACAGGTTTTAACTCTTGAAACGGTCTTTGTATTATATAACGACTGGCGAAAAGGCAGGACGCCTATACACTTTTTGCGCTCACCACCTGAGTAACGGGTGTTTGTAGAAGGAAGATACAAATTTTGTTGCTATCATGTATCCTAGGCGAGAAAAATGAACCGTCACGGTGTAGTGTGAGATTAATGGTTATTTTTAGCTATTTTAACGAAGAAATCGGATAACTGATTACAGTCAATAGTGATCGTCACAATAGCATTCCGCTCAGCTCCAAACAATTGGGAAATTTTTAAGAGAAGATAATAGGCCCAATACCTTGATGGCTATTTTTCCATCTTCGGTGAACACTATAAGTGAGCAGTTTACATTTACACAATAAGGAGCTGTAGTTGACAGTGTTTGATATGGCGTGCGAAAACTATTCAACTGCAGGAAGAATGTGCAACTAAGGCACGAAACAAATGATGGAGTCAATCCTGGATTGACTGAGTTGTATACGGGAAGAGTAATTGAAACGTGGAAAATAATGTTTGAAGACTTGAGTATTATTATTGACAAGGAAATTTTTCCTGATCGCAATAGAATTTGAAAGAGCCGAACTTCCTTCATATGAAATGGAGCTTTGTATAAATGGATGTTGAGGTAGAAAAGAAAACTAAAATGGAGCAAAAAGTGGAAAGTGGGGATGTCGACTTGCCGAAATTCAATTGAGATTTTGTTTTCATACAACCGGCTTGAAAGTGGCCAATGGGACTCGATCTGTGAATCGCCTCTGCACGGTCGTTTTGTTCCATGACCCTCTGCTGGCCATATTCCAGCGTGACTCTTATTTCTTATTGTAGTATTTGTAAATGGGAAATATTGCGTGTTATTGAAGCTTATCTACGTGGAGTGATAGGAGGTGGGTGGTAGGGTTAGCTGGGATTACAAGCGACCTGGCCCACGTGGAGGTGTTAGTTGGGATAGTTATTGATAGGATAGAGGAAGGAGGGTTCGCTTTTCAGTAGTTACAGCTATATCATCTGGCATATTGAAGTGAACTACTACAAATGTTTCGTGACCTCATCGGGAATCGAACCCGGGAGTCTTGGTGATGAGCGACAACACTACCACCTGAGCCAGTGTGACTCGGAGCGGCCCGAGTGGATGGTGTGGCCGCGCCGTCCCGAGCCATACCTGCCATTGCCGTTTGGCGCTCATTGTGATGGCAGTGGCCGGCGGGAACGAGTGCAGCGACGGGCGATCATTTCTCCATGTGATCATTCTGGGAAGAAGCTTCGAAACGACGCCGCCGCAGCTTTCGGGCGCGCTTCCAGGTATGCGTCCCGCGCATTTTGCTCTGGACAAGCGATGACGTCACGAATCGAAAGCGCTTTCGGTCATTGTCTTTTGGTCGGATTTGAGTCATTGTCTTTTGATGCCGAGCAGCAACGGATCTAACGCGTCCACTTTAAGGTTTTATATCTGCCAGAGAGACGAGGTTTAAGTACCTCTCTAAAGCGTTTCAAACGGTAGTTCGAGCCATTATCTTTCCAATGGCGATGAATTTTCATACCATTACGGCGAAAAATTTTGAATTATTTCACCTTACATCACTATGGGCTTATACGGTAAAACTGTCGCGGGCTTATATCTTTTTTATATTCTGGCTTTTTTATATGCGCCGACTTAACGTAGCGAAATAAACCTTACTAAAACATTGCAGATGGAAATAGGAACGCAATGATTTTGATATGTAACGGATTATTTACAAGAATAATTCACCAAAACTGTGGAAAATACTGTTCTGACGGAAATGGCAGCCGCATCACGTGACTGAAGACAATGCGACCCTTGTCAAGGAAGGAGTTAAACGACTATGTAAATTAATTATCAAGTTTTAAAATCACAATACTAAAATTGTTGTCATAAAAAAATCAATATATTAAATTATCAATCAATTAGAACTACTTTAGTATGAATATTTCCAAGTTTCGTAAATTGTTGACAAGTTGACTTGAGTCATCGTAAGAGCGTCGCCGTGCGTTTAATGAATGCAGAATGTGCCAGGGATTTCAAGGGGTGACAATACGATGGCGTGAAGGAAGTTTCCAGATAAATCGACGTCTTGCTTTCTCTTCTTTGATATACAAAATCATGATAATTTACCATTTTAAAGGGTTTCCAGTAGTTTTAATTATTATTATTCATTTTAGTATTACATTATTTTAAAATTATGTGAGCTGTAAACAACTTTGTTCTGAATGAAAAGTTAGTAAACACCGTAACAAAAATTCAAATGTTAAATTTTTGATCATTTTTAACGACTGTAAAAATGATGAGTGTCTCAAAAAACACCCTTCATCCACGCAACCAATTTTGCATAAAATGTTAGATTTCTGCTAAAATACCTATTTCATCCACTCAAGCCTTCATTTAGATATTTTCACTCTTCAACATTTCAATCAAATCGTGCTGAAGTATGCTGTCGTAAAAATTGTGGCATTACACTACAATCCTAATCGCTCACGCAGGTCTGGAATTCACCTGAAGGGGTCCAGAGCTATTGGATTTATATCGCAGTTTTATCAGTGTCCAAAAATAGTAGTGAGTTGTGAATTGTAAAGTTTTCTTGTAATTGAGAATAATTTGTTATATGCATCGTCATCGGGCAGGTGAAAATTGCGACGAACCGGGACTCGAACCCGGGACCTCGTGCGGATGGATGTTGGGAGTGGACCGGGTTCGACTTCCTGTCAGTCGAAATTTTCACTTAGCTATCGAAGATGCAAACACTTCTCTACGAGTAGGTGCTCAGAAGTTGTGAGTTGAAACGTTTTTTTACAATTTTAATTTAAATTGGTGGAATAAATTTTTCATTCAATAATTTAGAAAATAAATAGCTTGTTCCTCCGTTTCCCCACCTTTTGTGATTGACATGTATGAGTACACGATTTGACATTGGACAAATTAAAGACCGTGAATTGATTCGTTTGATCTCGGGAATCACTTGGTTTACTCGGCTGCTAGGGAAGAGATCGCTGCCAAATACAGTTCCTCTTCATCGAAGTCAGAAACATATTAAACTCTACTTTCAAAGAAGCGCTCCAGTGCTATTCGAAAAGAAATGTTTGGTTCATGTACTTCTTCGATTTCATGAAATGTTGGGAACGCATATATTCGAACGCTCGCTCAACCTAAGTCTTGACGCGCTTTTAACCTCTCAGGTCTGGAAGAGGGCTTCGCAATTTTAAACTTTGCCGAAGTGTCTGTGTGTTTCGCAAGTTGAATGTCAATGGGAGACTGGACTCAGAGATGAACGGAGTGGCGCAATTGGTAAGATCATCTGCGCCTAAGCTGAAATCCCGAGTTCGAAACTTGGTCCCGTCTCCGAAATCCATTCAGCGTACCATAATTAAAGTGTAGAGGCTGACAGCTGACGCGTCATGAGATCTTTTGCTAGAGACGATACATTTTTCACCAATGCAATAGTTTTTGTCCGTGTATCATTAACGGTGGGGAGACATCCCTGCCCGTCTCCTCTGAATCGGGGTTTAAGGTATTTTATGGCAGAGCGACCAGGGTAAAGTAAGCTCCAAAGTATGAACCCTTCTCTATCTAGTGGCGATGAATTTTGATACCCTTAAGGCGCACAATTTAGAATTATTTGACTTTAAATTACAATGGGCTTATATAGAGAAACTTTGGTGGGTTTAAGTTTTTTTTATATTATGGCAAAACTACCGACTTAACATAGCGAAATAAACATACTAAAACATAACAAATGAAAAGAGGAACGCAATGACGGTAATATTTACAAGAATAATTCACCAAAAACTGTGGAAAATACCGTTCTAACGGAAATGGCAGCCGCATCACGTGACCGAAGACAATGCGTCAAAGAAAGAGTCAAACGAAAGTCTAAATTAATTATCAAGTTTTAAAATCACAAAATAATTGTCCTCAATCCAATAATAAAAATAAATAAAGAATGAATTATTAATTAATTAGAACTACTGTGGTGAATATGTTCAAGTATCGTCAATAGTTGACAACTTGACTTCATTTAACACGGCTTAATACAGAGAATGGAGAACTACAGACCTCGAACAGATTGTTCCGGGCCACGTGAGTGGGACCTAGACGTGATCTTCCGTATTTATTATATTCGTTGAAAAGATATGAAATTTCATTTCAAATGTATTGTTCCGTAATAGAGTGACACGAGGTGACCGTAATAGAGTGCAAATCTCAGAATGTTAATGGAGAACTTTCCCTTCTGGTTTCTTCTGCCACTTCGAAGAGCTCGCGTCACGCGGAGACTCCGTCCTCGCACTCCTCGGCACCATCATCACCGTGTGTGGCGTCATTATTCAATTTAGGCCAGAACGACTTCATATTGAACAAAGAACCATCTTGACAATCTTCGAACTGATTACCAGAGTCGCCGTGCGTTGTTTTGCTCATCTGCTGGCTCTAGTGCGTCGGAATGTTGATGAAATGGAAGAAAATAGGAAGTTGGAACGAAGGGAAGTCATGTGAACACTATATTATGGAATATAGGTGAACACTATATTATGGCGTAAGGTTACGTGCGCGGTAAACAGCTATACTCCATTGCTCAGAAGCAAGCAAAGGACAATCCTGTTACTTGGAACTAAGTGCCTGGAGAGAACTGCAGAAAAATCGGGGTCTGAATACTCTGTAAATATTATATAGCTCTGTAAATATATTTTACACGGAAATCTTGATAATAAAGCGACACTAATGTGTTCTACTAATTAACTAATCTGTTCATTAAATATTTGAGGAAAAGAGAAGCAGACAAGCAATTGAGCAGATTCCGTTTATTTTGCTCGTCAGCATATAACCGATACGATGGTAAAAGGAAGTTACTAACGTTTTCGGATCTGTTTGCATGAAGTCTAAGGCTGCAAACGTCCCCTAGTTCCTGGAGACTCTGTGGTGTCATCGATTCTTGATACCTCATTCGCAGTCCCTCTCGTAATTTCTTAAAAAAAATGAGCTCACGCGGTTTCTCATGGGGTTAGTCTGATTTTTATTTGACTACGTATAACTTATATAATATATAATCGGTTACGTCCTTGCCGGTTCATTCTCATTGAAAACATTTAGTAGAACTTGAACGACGAATCGTCTAGTTTTCGCCAGATATACAACCCTTTTAAAAAATATTAAATTTTGGAAAATTATAGTCATGAACTTGAGGTCTTATACAATTTGTGATTCTCGACCTGACACCGATACTAACCGTAAATGTACGTAGCAAACAGCAACATTGACCGGTTTTAAATCTGTTATCGAAAATAGGTATTTGGTTTAATTTGCGGATCTGAAATTCATTGCGAAATGCTATATAAAGTTTTAAGAACTTTGTTACTTTACTAACTTTGTTCCCATTAACAATTCCCCAGAGAAAGCGCGTGTGCTCCTAGACATACGCCCGAGTCTCCCGCGTGGATGAAAACAGTGGCTCGACGAGCGAAGAGAGCAGAGACGAATCGAGCAGAACACAGATTTCTCGTTTGTGTTGCGTTTTCGGCTCCACTCCGTGGCTTCGGCTGTTCCGTTGACGAATGCAAGGGAGGTCTAAAAGGTTCTCAATACCGTCCCGCAAAGAAGAGAAAATTAAGAAAATGAGGATGGACTGTTCATTCCTGAAATCATTCTCTTTTCAATGTCTTTCCATTTTCGTCTGCAAAGTAATGTATGTAATTAATACATAACGACCTATTAAAGCAGACAATGTATTATAGTATACTTAGTGGATATTTGATGTATTTCCGCTGAGTAGACTTGAATACATAGTCTGCTTTAATCGGTTGTTATATATTAATTACGTGATTTGCGCAATGTTATTGTCAGATATAAAATGTGTATCAGGAAATATAATAGCTTTGTGTTATTTCCCAAAGGTAACAAAAAAAAAGATCCCTTTGTGAAATATAAGGTATTACGTACACGCTATGTCAGATTTATCATTTACCTCCCATTTTGCCGTTCAATTTGTTGCTACTGTTTTCCAAAACATTACTCTTCATGCTTCGCACGCTTACATCTGCAAAACACAGAAGTAGTGAAAGTGCGGCAGAGAAAAATTATTTTATTGTCTGTATGAAGCGTCCGGGCGAAACATCCGCCCAAATAATTTAAAGAAAAATTGGTGTCGCTTTTGAGAAATGTTTAACCGTTCATTTTGATTATTGTATGGAATACCCTTTCAATTGCCGTTTAGGAAGTCCGAGAGAATTTGATACCACTCTAGATCCTAAAAAGTCTCGTCAGTTGCGTCTGAATCGCTGCGCACAGACGGATGGACCGAATTCTGGAAGCCAACATTTTAGGTACGTTAGACCTCAAAACGATCATTTCCACCAAAATCTCGCGATCTAAAATGTTCACGATTTGTATGAAATGTTCACGATTTGTATGAAATGTTCACAATTTGTATTGTAAAGTGATACACAATTGTGGAAGAGCGTTCCGTTAGAAACACTTGAATGATTCATTGCACGAAAGGGATGGTCCCTTAGAGCGTCGTGCGGAATCCATGGGAGACTCATGACCTTTGAGTCCACGACTCCTCGTCTGACGTCACGTTTTATGGACTCATAAACGTCGAGACGCTTGGCCGTCTGTGCCTCCATCTCAGCACCGGCGCGAGGGATGCGGCCCAAGAGACATTGCTCTTGCGAAGGATATTAATGAAGTGGAGCTTACTTTCATGTGTTGGATGGAATTAATACTTTAGAAACAATATTTTCCTCGTAATCTATAGCTTGATGTAATGCGTGCTTCTGAAATATTTTTTTGTTTTATTAAATACAAATTTGTTAATATTATAACATGCACCGAACAATTTTTATTCGCATCGTAGGAGTGTGCTGCAATTTTCAATCCGCTTCTGACTTAGGGCCTTTGATCGGAATTGACGGGATGGTCTCTTACTTGCTTCCGGATTTTGTTAATTAGTTTATTATCCCTCACGTGGTCATTCGCGGTTTGTAACTGTTTTCTTGACTATAATTTTTGTGTTTATTTGTTAAAGAAAGAAGTAAATGAAAATGCGAAACTAATCACTCTTGGCAGCCACCAGTTGTAATCGTAAAAGCGAAACATAAATTGAGAAAGTATATTTCAGGGATCACAAAAATAAAATTTCTTAAAATAATTATTTTCTTTACTCATCTCATTGAGATCACAAGAAACAAGAATGTGAAATACCTAATGGAAAAGGGTACTGATACATGACCAACACTGAACCCATCATTTCATTTCAAATTTTCGGATGTCTTATTTAAGTCGTAGATGTATTGGTAAGAAAATGAGGAAGGAGCACCAAAAGGAACAATGACATGTGCTTTTCTCACCAAGGTGGTTTAAAGCGGTCAGAAACTCACGCGCCACGATATCAGTTCTTACACGTAGAAAAATTTATTACCCAGGAGAAATTTGACATATTTTACCAGAATACTGTGGAAATAAGGACAAACCAATTTTTTCTAATGCATCTAAGCATCACCTGGGTACTTATTATTATGCACAACATCTACTAAAGAAATTTCGACATGTCGCCTTGTAAGATGCACGCCGAGATGAATTAATGAAGTATTGTAAGACCTGAGAATTTGTTTGCAAATCAATATGATGACTTTGTCAAAGAAATGGTTCACTGTTAAAGAAAAAACGCTAAATGAAGAGGCAGGTTAAGAGTGAGACAGGTGAGAGAGTCGGACCATAGGTGGTTATCATTAGGATAAAAACAACACAAGTAATGTGCATTAAAACGTAAATAAAAATAATAAAACATTAGAGTAGAAAAAAATTATGCTTTATTATTTTACCGTGTGTCATTGTACGTTGTTTATTCTATTGTTTTTTACCGATGGGGTCGAAAAAGCTTTTACATAACCAATAAAAATTTACTGCCAAAAGAATATTTTTGAGAAATACAGAATGCTGTTAAATCGCCAATATCGAATTGTTTAAAACTTTTATCCGGGTAAACTGGGTCAACGCGAACCTGATCAATGTTGTTCAGCTGATAAAGCTTACCCCCCTTGGGAACAGCGAAGACATATGATTGGTGCTTATGGACGCCGTTTGAAAACGAGCCATTAGGAAACAGTGAATAAATTACAACTGCCAGTAGCTTTGCCCAATCGAAAATCTTGTTTTATTTAGCAGTGTGCGTGTATTGATCACGGAGGAATTAAAAAAGGGAATATTTGGCTTCGATCTCTTCTCGACTATAGTTGACTCGAGCTCTTGTGGTCTGAAGTAAGGGGCGTTTCTTTTTCACCTTAGAGCAGGGACGCGCCGAGGGGGACCAATACCACCGAACAAAATTGTCATTGGTGCACTTCTCCTAATATTTGTATGTGAATACACACAAACTGTGCTAGTCGATTACCCGACGTTGAGTGGGATTCTTCTTACACTTCTCTACTTTTACTCGGGAAAAATAAAATCTATCTATTTAGTAAGATCAAAATATTTTTACTTACTGGTTTTTTAAATCATTGTAATAGATTCAATCACTGAAAAACATATATATTAACATAAGGAAATATACCATAACACTGGAACTAAAACTCTACTTTCTTGAGCATTTTTGTTTTACGAAGTGAAATGGCAGCATTGTACCCAGAGACTCGGTCAATTTGCGCGATCTCCACTGTTTATCATTATAAATTAAATCCACGGCACACATTACCTCGCTGATTGTCGAACCTCACCATATCGCTTTGACACTCGCGCCAAACCTTGGGGATGATAGTTGCGCTGTGCTGAAAATTTGAACTACTAGAGAGGTAGTATCTCAATGTTAGCAAGAGGAAGCTCTAGTGTCTTCCCTATCCGTCATATGGTATCAGATCCAAGCTTCCCGCGACGAGGTGCAATTTCCAACCACCAAATCAGCTACGGCGCTACAGACGTCCTCAACTGATATCCGTTATGGGAAGTCAAACACATGTGAAAATCATGTATGATTCAGTAATAATAAATTTAATTATTGTGAATGGGAAGCCCTTAACCGGCGGCAGATTCCAAGAAAAGAAAATATAAAAAATGTTATATATTACATCAATACAAAGAACTGACTTTAACTATTGTAAGAGTTATAAATAAACTTTTATGAATATACAAATATAAAAACATCAGACTATTAAACGACAATAAGTGAATTGAAATTGATAATTGTTAAATATATGAAGAAATTAATGCTAAAATATTGAATATAAAAACATGAAACTACGAAACGACTAAAATAGATCGTTATTACTTCATGCTGTTTAATTAACCTCCTCCAACAGAATCTTTCCCTGCCAAAGACATACTTCAACTAATAGAAAAGTAGTTAAATGAACTCCCCATAGACGTCACCACGAGTAAAAAGACACCAGTGCCCTTTATGGTTAAGTCACGCTCGACTTCCCCTCCTGTTATTATATTACTTCATTTCAATACCAAAGAAATGTCATTGTTGCCCCAAAATAGTTTGGGTCTAAATTTTAGTAGATCGGACTGTATCTGAAGGTACACAGAGTTCTAGTACTATTCAGCAGAAGTCGCTAGTTCACTGTGGCTTATGTTATGTTCATAATTAAGGTTTAATTCCGAGATGGTCTTGACAAATTGCGACAATCGAATATTCAATAGGATGTGAAAATCAAGACCTACTTAACCATTCTAGATACAACGCTTTCCATATTGCATTGCTACTCCCGCTAACCCTTGGGAATATTTGTGACGCTATGGTGAGAATTTGAACTATTAGAGAGTATTAAATATTAAATGAACCGCCTGAGAGCACTGGTGTCATTCCTAACAATTTTATGTGGCAAGAATAAAATTTTTCTGCGACGTGGTTTTTTATCCAACCACCGTTTCCAAAAAAGCGTAAAAACATTCCTAAGACTGGGGCTCGCTTTCCTTGACATCAATTTCATGTATGGTAATTTCTTATACGAAATAAAGTCAGTCGCATAATCATGTAGGTCTTGATAACAATCCCGATATATATTCTTAAGTAGATCCGCAATATTTTAACTTCTTAAAATGCACGCAGCAGTGATACGTGCTTGTGCTGAAGATTCCCCGTATTTCAAATTCAAGGTCATTCATTTCGAACACAGTTTGTGGGTGTTTTGTATTCGTCTTTACCTTCAATACTAGTCGCCCTTATTCAGAAAATAAAATTAACGAAAGAATACATAAATAAAGGTAGTTTAAGACTGTACTATAGCGATGATCGACCATGCATGACTGATCAAGAGTAGTCTTAGCAAACATGATCCGTAAGTTAAGTTTTATAGGGTACAAACAATCTTCATAGGACTGTTGTTGGACAATTTATAATACTTCACCGATTCTTTCCCTTCATTTGTATAAACAACACATACTTAAATTTCAACGAGAATTGTGTATTCTCCGTTTCATATTGTTTTATTGCTTTTATTCACAATTCGATGAATTACGATGTAAAAATATTCAGTTTTGATGGGAACCCTTGCACTAATGTTCAACTATATTGTTTTGTCTTTAGTCCACAGTAGTATAGTGGCCAGAATGACCGCCTGTCACGCGGAAGGCCGGGATTCAATTCCTCGCCGTGGAGGTTTTTCTTGTCTCGCGTGGGACAATAGATGTTGGAGAAGTTCATTTCTTTAAAAGTATCTGAACTCGAAATCGCATATACGAGGCCGAATGCGATTAGTGTGAGCGTACTTCCGGGTCGCAAAAGTGGATATACATTTTACCGGAAAATTCCAAGGTTGCTGGTGAATATAATCCAAAATATTTCGTGCTTTGAAGGATGTGAATTGTTTTCCATTATAAATGCAGATTGTCACATTACTGGCTGTATACCCGTAGCTTTTCTCGCGTATTGCAGTGGTTTGGAGTGAATGGAAATCACGCTACAGGGCATCTGCCCGTCCAGAAACCGATTATTAACAGTTCGTTGTGTCGCTGTGGTGCCAACTGCGGCTCGAATTTCCGCTGCTGACGCAGTACGATGCGTCTCAGCCATTCGCCGAACACGGTGGTCTTCCCTCTCAGTAGTACCACGTGGCCGCCAGGAACTTGGCAACATTCATGCTAAGTGGATACATTCCTGTCAGGTCTTTCTACAATGTCGCGGAAGGAAAATCTACCTTCTCGTAACCCACACTTATGCGCCTAGCGCGAAATTTGCTAGACGGCATCTTTCAGATGTGTTAATCAAATTTCGTTTAGCACAACTTCTTCTTGATGTTGGGATTTTTTCCGGTCAGTGTTTATTGTTACTTAAAGTAAATTTTGCTGCCTGTCGCGTTATTCTTGTCGCCGTGTAGATGGAATACCTTGAAGACGATAACACTGAAACCTATACGAAAACAGAGACATCTCTAGGGAGTTTTTAAGGGAAAAGTAGGAAGTAAATAAATGAGAGAGAAGATTTATAAGTGTAAACGGTCAATCTAGTGAAGTTATATTACCCCAATTCTTTCAAAGACATTTTACAAGTGAATGAAAACAACTTTAGTTTGTATTAGGAACAGATAGTTGCTGCATTACAAAAGAAGCGAACACATTGAGAAGGGCGCTGTGTCTGCACTATTTTCAACGCATTTTCACGGACACAGTGAACTGTCTCGTTGCACTTCTGCTCTCTTCTCTCTCAAATCTTGAAAGAGACTCCGACAGTGGGTTGTCTTCGGAACTATCTTCTTCTATGTCGACACCATTTCCACGACGCCAGCTGCTGTCTCGCGGACTGTCTTTCCTCTCACAACCTTCGTGTAGAGGTGAGCTTTCTTTCTTCGCTTAAAGGACGCCGCTTTCTGTGCAGACGATATTCGTTCTCCTGACGTCGAGCAGTTTCTCCCTTCGCCTCCAATCAAGAACACACGTCAAACTCATCCAAAAACCAAGTCGGTTACGAATACATGTTTGCAATGGACCAAAAATTCAAGGATATGTGGAAAATACTAATGACGTACGTGTTCTACATGTCCATTACATGAATTCAATTTTTCACTTCATTCAAATAATACTGGATTTATATGCTGGCTAAACTCAACCAGCGTTTTCCAGGGATTGATAATGGTCGCTTCTAAGCCGCTTCTCACGATGAGTTTAGATGAAATAGAGAAACAGTTCTCAAGGCAACCGCTCTCAATTTGACGTCGTGGGAGCTGAATGAACTGCCATTAACCGCACTGGGATTTCACGAAACGAAGAACATAAATAAAGTAAATAGTTAATAACATAGTAACTGCCTTTTTTAATTGTGCCCTAGAAACGGACGTAGAATCCTATGGGTACCTCGTTTTCATTACATTTCCACCCCTGAGGCGTACAACTTCGAAATATTAGTTCCAATTAGTTCCAATTAGTTCCGAAGTATGCGAGTAAAACTCATTATAGAAATAAATTGACAAATTGAAAAAGTATTTGTAGAAGGAAATCATTTCTTTCGTAACGTCCTCCATTTTAAAATCAAACCTACAAGCATCGATTTTGAGAAATCGTGATAGACAGAGTTTATGGTGCAGTTCGTTTTGGATAAAGGGAAATTCTTCGAAAATACTCTTTTCTAGAGTATCTCACTACTATGTTACCTTTCTGATAGGACTGTTTTCTTGTTGTGGATATAAAAATTGTTGGAAGGGGGCGCCCGGACTTGAACCAGGGACCTCTCGATCTGCAGTCGAATGCTCTACCGCTGAGCTACACCCCCAGGTAATAGTTTATAAACTCTTAACGTATTTATATTATTGACGATTAACCATATGACCAAGTATAAATTACATATACACCCATGATCTATTTCTAATTCTTCTAATCATGTAATAGCTAATTAATTTTTTACAATAATAAATGATTGCAATAAAGGGTTAAATATTCCATGGCCTGTTGGTAACTTTAAGGTTGGGATTTCATCCGGACTTATTACTAGTGTTCGTGTTCCAAATATTGTTTTCCCAGTCACATTGATCTCATTTGATTCCAATTGCTTCATATCTTTTTGCTAAATTAACTGCACTCAAAAATTACTTATTTACTCGTTGATTTTCACGTTTATAAAAGAAGTGGGGCTAACATCTGGCATCTGGCGGCGTAATTTCTTTCAAGCTTGTTCTTAAGAAAGATCATTACAGACTCTATATTACCCTGACACCAATTTTCAAGTTATTCCATAACATAATAGTGAACACCTGCGATTAAAATCTTTGAATGTGTCCTTCCCAATTAATGCTCTTGAATTTAAATAATCTCATTTGATTCTCCTTTTTTTTTCTTCCTATATTTAATGCATTCCAAAATTTCTAATAAATATCCGAAGATATTTTCGTGTATAAAAATTGGGGTTAACATACACGGGGGGCATAACTTCTTTCACATTAGTGGTTAAGAAAATTCCTTCAACGGGGGTTAATTGCTGACTCTAATTTAATCTGAAACCATTTCTTAGCTTATTCTGCGAGAAAATAGTGAAAACCCTTTTAGAAAATCCAGCGTTGTATCCTTCCCTATTAATGTGTTTTAATCAAATTATCTCATTTGATTGCTCGTGCTTTATAGCAAAATTTAGAGAAATGCAAAATTTCTTGTAGGTTCAAAGATTTTGACGTATATGCAGTGATCCCTTTTGCATCGGGAGGCATAAATTCTTTCGGATTTGTTCTTAACAAAATTCCTTTCACAGGAGTTAATTCCAGGCTTTTCATTAGTCTGACACCAATTTTCAACTTATTCTGTGACAAAATATTGAACGCAATTTTTTTAAAATCTTAGATTGTTTCCTTCCGGATTAAGTTTTTTAAATCAAATTGGCCTGAATTTTTTGCTAATATATGCACTCCTAAATTCTTTATGTATCCGAAGATATTCACGTTTATTAAAGGTGAGGTTAACATTCCGGTTTGTCCCATTTTATTTATAAGTATTTCTTCTATTCGTGAGCGACCCATATCTCCGTTATGTACATATCTATGTAGCCCCATCCAGACCCGAGTTTTTTTCTCTCCGATTTTCCTTCAGTTTATCGTGCAGTTAGTTTTGGACTAACAGAAATTCTTGTAAAATACTCTTAAATCTCGTTTTCAAAAAGAACTCACTATTCTGTTACTTTTGTAGAACGACTTATTTCTTGCATAAATATTACTGTGAAATAAAAATTGTTGGAAGGGGGCGCCCGGACTTGAACCAGGGACCTCTCGATCTGCAGTCGAATGCTCTACCGCTGAGCTACACCCCCTGGTTGTTGTTTATAACTTATTTATCTTATTTATATTATTGACTATGAACCTTATGACCTAGTGTAAATTGCGTATATATTCATGATTTATTTCTAATTCTTCGAATCATGTAATAGCTAAATAATTTTTTTACTGTAATAAATGATTCCATAAAGGGCTATATATTTCAAGGCTTGTTGGTAACATTAGGGTTGGTATTTCATCAGGACCTTTACAAGTCTTCGTATTCCAAATTTGGGTTTCCCATTCACATTGATCTCATTTGATTCCACTTGCTTCATACCTTTTTGCTAAATTAACTGCACTCAAAAATTTCTAATTTATCACATGATATTTACGTTTAGAAAATGAGGAGGGGGTAACATCGGGCATCAGTAGGCGTGACTTGTTTCAAATTTGTTCTTAAGAAAATTCCTTCCACAAAGTGTATTTACAGACTCTACTTTAACGTGACACCAATTTTCAAGTTATTCCATAACGATATAATGAACACCTGAGATTAAAATTGTGAATGTGTCCTTCCCAATAAATTCTCTTGAATTTAAATAATCTCATTCGATTCTCCTTTTTTTTCTTGCTGTATTTAATGCATTCCAGAATTCCTAATAAATATCCGAAGATATTTTTCTTGTATAAAAATTGGGGTTAACATACACGGGGGCATAACATCTTTCACATTAGTGGTTAAGAAAATTCCTTCAACGGGAGTTAATTGCAGACTGTAATTTAATCTGAAACCATTTCTTAGCTTATTCTGCGAGAAAATAGTGAAAACCCTTTTAGAAAATTCAGCGTTGTATCCTTCCCAATTAATGTTTTTTAATCAAACTCTCTCATTTGATTGCTCGTGCTTTATAGCAAAATTTAGAGAAATGCAAAATTTCTAGTAGATTCAAAGATTTTGACGTTTATGCAGTGATCCCTTTTGCATCGGGAGGCATAAATTCTTTCGGATTTGTTCTTAACAAAATTCCTTTCACAGGAGTTAATTCCAGGCTTTTCATTAGCCTGACACCAATTTTCAACTTATTCTGTGACAAAATATTGAACGCATTTTTTTTAAAATCTTAGATTGTGTCCTTCCAGATTACGTTTTTTAAATCAAATTGGCCTGAATTTTTTGCTAATATATGCACTCCTAAATTCCTTATGTATCCGAAGATATTCACGTTTATTAAAGGTGAGGTTAACATTCCGGTTTGTCCTATTTTATTTATAAGTATTTCTTCTATTCGTGAGCGACCCATATCTCCGTTATGTACATATCTATGTAGCTCCATCCAGACCCGAGTTTTTTTCTCTCCGATTTTCCTTCAGTTTATCGTGCAGTTAGTTTTGGACTAACAGAAATTCTTGTAAAATACTCTTAAATCTCGTTTTCAAGAACAACTCACTATTCTGTTACCTTTGTAGAACGACTTATTTCTTGCATAAATATTGCTGTGGAAATAAAAATTTTTGGAAGGGGGCGCCCGGACTTGAACCAGGGACCTCTCGATCTGCAGTCGAATGCTCTACCGCTGAGCTACACCCCCTAGTAGTTGCTTATAAATTTTTAAGTTATTTATATTATTAACAATAACCCTGACAACGAAGTAGAAATTGCATGTACATCCGTGATTTATTTGTAAATTGCATATAAAATAAATATGTGAATTCCGGCTTTATCATCCCTGCCTTCTAGTAATTATGCAACAGCTAATGAAGATAGTAAATTTCACACTTTAAAAATTATTGTAGAAAAGTACTAGATATTCTATGGCCTGTGGTCATATATTCTTTGTCACAACCACTGAGAGCTTCTGTTGACTTCAAATTCGTAAATCAAATTGCTTCTTGAAAGCGTTGACGAAGCTTGGTGCTTTCCGGTCTCAACCAGAAACGTTGACTGCATTCAACTCAACTCGGAAACGCGAATGGAATGGAAAAGTGGTGCAGAAGTCGACTTTTGTGTTGGCGCATGCGCGTTGGGTTACTCAAATGCTTTTTGTGAGGTAAACGGTCACAAAATGCTCAATACACAGTGAATTATTTGGCGATTCGTTTAATGCGAATCTTCTGACTAGACTCAACTCTCATCCTCAGCCCAGCGCGATTGTTCTGAGTCTTTGTGATACTATCGATTATTCTGACTGCGCTCAACTCTCCTCATCAGCGAAGTCGAGTCATGTCAACTTTTTTCATGCTTGGAATGCTCGCTAAGTTGACTGCAGTTGGCGTAACTGGAGAGCCCCACTGGTTTTCGCTTCCTTTATTGATTGCTCTCGAAGTCGATATTAACGGGAAATGTGCGAGAAGCTATTGTCGATAGGTGAGTCGAAAGGATGCACAATAATGCCATTTATAGTTTCAACATAAGTGACGCACAATCAATTCCTCACGTTACGCGATTACTGTTGCTAATGCGCGAACGAAACGAATATTATTCAACTTGAGTCTATTTACCTCAGTGTCTTGCGGGAGCCAGTCGAATTTTTGCTTCCGAGGCGATTCGCGGCAGAACCGTTGCATTAAGATCCTCGTAAAATCTAAACAATTCGTCGAGAGTTTACGATTTAAAGACGCTTTTTATCTTTATTAAATGTACAAAACAAATAATATCCATTAAATTTGAACATGATTGATTGTTTCCTTCTTAAATTCCTCTCGTGATTTGAACTCTTCTAACACTTCTATTTTTAATAATGTTTTATGGATAATTTAGGTTGATTTTTGTAGATAGACGTATGCTGCCGTGGAGCTTTTGTAGAGCTCTTTGAGGCAAACCATATTGCCATTCATAGTTGCCTATCGCTAACTAGTTTAGGCAGCGTAAGTATATTTAACTATTCTTTCTCCATTTCATCGACTTTTATCTTCAACTTCATTTTCTACCATTCTTTTCACACATTAAAAAAATAAAAGTTAGCCTGTGTTCAACCTGGGCATTTAAATTATCTCCTTGCCAAATTTCATCACGATCGGTTGAGTGGTTTACTTGCGATCTGGTAGAAAACACACAGACTCACTTTGGCATTACGCATTTATATATTAGTGCGGATGTGTGTTATGTACCGAACTACTCTCNAAAATGGTAGACGGGACCGGGATTCGAACCCGGGACCTTGAGCTCTACGCGCTCATGCGCTTACCGACTGCGCCATCCCGTTCGCTTCTCGGGTCCGTCTATCATTCTCATTCAGTCGGTAAGCGCATGAGCGCGTAGAGCTCAAGGTCCCGGGTTCGAATCCCGGTCCCGTCTACCATTTTCATTCGACGTAACATGATTAATCTCATTCTTATCTTAAGAGTTTGCTAAAATGTTAAATCCGCCTCGGCCCTGTACCCATTGATCGGAATTGATGGTTCTTCCGGAGAGTAAATTAATTTATTATCCTCTACGTGGTCATACCCAGTTTGTAACTGCGTTTTCTGACAATAAATTTATTATTATATCCTTCCTAATAATATCCTCAGTACACCCCTGCCCTAGAATTGTGTTAACAATGGAAATAACGTCTCACGTTCGTTGCAAGGAACATGCTTTTAGTTTTTGTGTGCATTAGTTCCTACAAACCTATTCCATTTTACGAATTTTGAATTTATATTGAGAGAGAAGCTGTTTTAACAGACAGGATATTTACGAGATCAGTATTTACAATTAATTGTTACCAAAATAAAATTTTACGATAGAATATCTACCGTCGAGATTCTGACCAAGTTTCAAACCTGCATGTTGACGTCAATAAAAAACATTATAAAACAATATTAGAAGTGCAAAATGTTTCAGTTATTTATCAGGTGCTTATATTGAATGGGTGATGGGAATGTACTCAACATATCTATGCCTGATTATTGATGATTCTGGTTTTCTAGTACGTATGAATCCCGACGACTCTTTCTCTAAAATGAACACTTTTCCATGGAAAACTGAATTAGTGGAATTTCGTCTTGTGAACTTCCCGGACATTACAATAGACTGTCCTATTAAAAAAAAAATGATTTTTCAAAAAGATGCATAACATATTGGCCATTTGCAACAATAACGTTTAAATGTCGATTTTCTTCTTCTTTTTTTACACAACAATACTCCTAAAGCTATTAAAGGGGCTTTACAGCTCGTACGATCCTTCAATTATATTACGAATTTATTCTCTTTGATTACAAAGTCTTCAATTTTTTCAAACCTTTCCTTGATTTTCATTTTATTGTTCTGGAAAAAACCTGGGTTATGCTTTTTTATTTATGAAAGAATTACCTGGAAGGAACCTGAAAAAGAACTATTGCGCATGTCACCATCGATTACTCCTTCAGTTTACAGCGCACGTAGTTGTTGTGCGAAAACTGTCAACTGGAAGACGCGGACAGATTCCATCCCGGCAGACATTATTATCCAGCATCCAATAGCAAGTATTGCACGAAATCCGCCGATTGTCATACTTAAGACCATTTTTCTTGCTCATTGTTTTCATTGAAAGTAAAATTATTGCATCGCAGTTTTTAATATTCAACTATACGTAAGACGTTGCTAAAAAGTTATGGGAGAGACCAATTTTCACAAAACTCTATCTAGTGCCTAAACGTACTCATTTTCACCGAGTTAAATATTTTTGCCTGAGAATACTTTTAAACACAAAGCTTATTTAGACATTTGCTATAGTTTAAACAGTTTTGTAACTGTAAAGGGTTTACTTTTCAAAATGTGAACGAGTACCCATTAAAAAAAAATTAATGTACCCCAAATTTCTTTCAATAGTTTGTTGGTTGGTTATGACCTGCGAAGTTTAGGTATAATTAATACAAGCTTGTGAAATATCGTTATTCAGTCATGTTTCCATTAATGTTGTCTCACGAGCGATTAGCACCGAAGAGGAGCAGACGGCTGTGGTGATTGCGCTCGCATCTCCTCCAGGCGTCTGCAAGCCACTTCACAATTCGAAGTGAAGTACTCATTGCAGATAGTGAAGATACCAATGAAGATAAAACCCAAGCTTGTTGGTCGTTGTCTTGGTTTAATCGTTTGAGTTGATTTAAAGTTACTACTCGGGATGTTGAGATTCGTATCATGCAACTCCGATTCCATTTCTTCTCAATTTTCTAAACGCAATTCACGGACGGCCCCTTTCGAGCGCCATTTCGTCGTGACAGCATCCGTCAGGTGAGAAGAATGCTCCGCTCCGAATGCAGATTTGCTGCTCGTTTGCTTTGCATAACTCCCGAGCCTTCCGCACCGGCAGCCTTTGGCGTGGAAGATTCGGACACCGGTCCACTGGGGGGCATCACAGTGGGCGCACATCGAAGCGAATGGACACAAGCAGATGCTGCAGATGGTCGCGAGTCCTTCCGCAGAATAGAAGGCTCGACTTCTTTTCTCGACGTTTTATTTCTCCGGGGCGAAGGTTTCATTACTTCGTGAAGGTAAATAGGAAATATGTTTTCCAAATCGTCATTTCGACAAAACTCCTTTTAAGTGATGAAGAGTAGCGAAGCTGTATTAACTCGAAGGAACAATTGTTATTCTGTTGTTTCCAGTTGGTGGTTCTTCTTTTCCTTTTGTCCTATTAAATGTTACATATGCTTATATTTGTGAAAATAGGCGTTCGATGTACAACATCAAAGTCCATGAAGTGCGTTCACGTACGAAATAGTTTAAAATGAGGAAATTGAGAAACACAATAAAATGTGCATGCAAAAGAAATATTTTATTAACATTTGATATGTTGAATACAACATTGTAACAGCATTTGTGTTAATATGAAGCAAAACTGATGGTTATGAGAAACGATGCAAGTGTATTCCCTTGCACAACGAAAGTAAAAAATGTTTGTTCGGTTCGAATACCAAGAGGTGGAGTCACCTTTACGGCGGATAACCGCTGCAAGGCACGGACGACACGAAACGGTAGGAAGTTTTCCTCATTCCTGCCGCAGATAATCATATAATTGTTGTATATTGTGGGGACGACGCTGGGCCATCTTCATTTGAAGAATTCTTCAAATTATATAGGAGAGAGATCCGGACTTCATGCTGGCAACTCTAAATCAAGGACACGTCTCGTACGTAGCCAGGTTTGTGTTATCTTGTTGGAAAAGATATCTGAAAAATGGTTTCATCTGCCCACAATACCTTTTTCCACTGAACTGGAGTCCAGCTGATGTGAGATTTGGTCCACACAACACGCCGACGTTTCTTAAAAGAAATGAGAAATGACACTTCTCGCTTTGTAGAATGCGTAGCCCACCTTTTGATATATCGACGAGTAGATGCTTCGGAAATAGTCTTCCCAGAATTTTACTTGCCCATGTGTCTTGGTCTGCCACTGCCAAGTGCCTAATTTTACGAATATGTAGACAATATAGGCGTGTTTCCCGATCCGTCTATGGTAATATCCGACTGGGAGCCCTTTCCGATCAGCTATTTCCAGTTATAGTGAAACGATTTATAATACTACACACAGTAGATTGTGTCAAGCGGATCATTTGGACAATTTGCGGCAACGGAGTATCATTTTGGTGCTGTTGTATGATTTGATTGAGTACCGCAAAATCCGTAGCTCGTCCCCTTGCCATGCTTCCGTTTAACATAGGTAACGATCGCGAATTGCTCGCCCTTATATGTTGTTTGCTTCCTCTGACGTCACTGACTCGGAATTGTGCGCGAAACTGCTGGAATATTCTCGTTCTTTCTACTGAACGAACTTAATTGCGAAGCGTTGGGATCCAGAATGCCCCTTTTAGACCAACTTTCAGTTCTTTCCTTGTTTTTTCAGTTGTGAAACTTGTACATAGTCTACAACTACATATAAATATGCATTTTAAAGCGTTTCCATGGCCCCGCAGTTTTTAATTACAGAAACCTTAGTGGACGAACTTCATTGACGTTACGTTGTATTGATCAAAACGCAATAATACTAGAAGGCCTGTGTGAAGCTTTCGCTGTTATACTGACACTGAAGTACCAACAATGGGCCTACTTTATCGTGCAAACAGCAAATTACATACTTAACGATTATCCAGTAATTTGATTGTCATGTAATTAAACGTTAATTCAATTACAAAACGTAATCCCAAAGGAAACAACTATTCAGCACTTCTGGCCAGATAAACTGGCGACGAGTTGATCATCGAACCAGGGACTTCTGCTTTGTACGCAGGGGTGTTACCACTACGCCACCCGTTCCCCTTCCACAACTCTACACCATTTAACTCGGACCTAAACCCCGGAAGGCATGAGACACATCCCTATACAGGAGATAAGTGATCCAGGAGGCACACAATGCTGTGTGTACTTAAGTACCGGTTTCACTCGTAGTTGTGTGTTAAGATGGGTTATGCATGCATTTCTTCCGTGAACCCTACACGTGGAGAAGATATGTGATAATGCCGTCTGGTTCACTTATCTCGTGAATGGTGTTTAAGGTCTTCCGGGGTTTATGTCTGGATGCAAATGATGTACAGTTGCGGAAGGGGAACGGGTGGTGTAGTGGAAACACCCCTGCGTTCAAAGCAGGAGTCCCTGGTTCGATTCCCAGCTCGTCGCCATTTTCACCTGACCGAAAGGTATAATATATCTTCTCCACGTGTAGGTAACATGGAAGAAATACATGCATAATCAGTACCTTGTTTTATAGATAAATGAACGGAAAACACTTAATCATAAGCGCGGACTTCATCGATATTCACCGAGCTTTGTAACGGTAAAGTATTTACTTTACTGTAGCGCCATCTACAAGGGAGTTCATTAACTAATCTTAATAGTTAGTATTGTAAATCAATTTTTTAATGAAATGGTACATAGTTGAAACGTGAAATTAGGAGCACTCTCCTGTCCATAAACGTATCTTTGTGAATGACACCTCATTTGCAGCAATTAAGGCTCGACGATACTGAGGGAGTTTACTCGTTACTTGCTGCTTGTAAACCCGCCCAGTGTCATGATGTTGACTCGCTAACTAGCAGATTGTAAACAAGCCACTAGCAGACTGTTGGAAGCCGGGCCAAGTTACTTCCTGGCGTGTTGACTTGTGAGCTTGAAAACTCAGTGTCATTGAGGTTGCTAGTGAACTAGCTATGATTGTACTTTTATTAAATATTAATCGCAGTAAATTGCTTAATTGTCTTCAACGTGGTCATAGGCAATCTGCAACAACTATCTTGAAAACAAATTTTTTATTTATTTATTTACAAACATCAAGGGACATAACTTCTCTCAGATATGTTCTTAAGACAACTATTTTCACGGGGTTATTTACAGTCATTTCTTTAGCCTTACACAAATTTTCAAGTTATTCTATCTCAAAATTGTGAACACCCTTGTTGAAAATCCTGGATTGTGTCCTTCCCAATTAGTTTTAATTCAAGTATATCTTACTCGATTCCTCTTGCTAAACTCTTTATCGCAAAATTTACAGCAATCCAAAATTTCTAGTAGATTAAGAGATATTCATGTTTATAAAGGTGTGAATTAAGTTCCCATTGCATCGGAGACATAACTACTTCCAAATATGTATTCAAGAAAAATCCGTGAACAGGAATTAATTTCATAATCCACATTAGTCTAACACGAATTTTCAAGTTATTCCACAACACAATTTCTGCAAATCCTAGATTGTGTTCTTCGAATTAATGTTTTTCATTCAAATTGATCTCCTTCGATTTCTCTTACTTATTTTTCTTGTTCAAATTAATGCACTCTAAAATTCCTAATATACCCCATGATATTTACGTTTATTAATATTTCGGTTAACATGCAACAGAGGGCATAACATCTTTCATATTTGATTATTTTAAATTCGTTAATAGACTTTACTTGAGCTTGATAATTTGTAGACTTTACTTAAGCTTGACAACAAGTTTCACGTTACTCTGTGACCAAATAATAATCACCATTCAAAAGCCTACATCGTGTCCTTCCCAATTAATGTTTTTAAATCAAATTGTTCTTACTCGATTCCTCTTCCTTATCCCCTTATTGCTAAATTTACTGCACCCTGAAATTTCAAATATTTCCTAAGATATACACGTTTATAAAAAGTGTGGTCAACATGCATTGGATGGCATAACATCTTTCAGATTTGTTCTTAAGATAATTTCTTTTAAAGGGGAAAATTTCAGTCTCTACTTTAGCCATACACCAATTTTCCAGTTATTCCCTGACAAAATAGTGAAAACTCTTGTTGAAAACCTAAATTGTGTCCTCCGCAAATTTTTTGAAAATAATATTAATGTCCTCAATTTCTTTTTTTAATTCAAATTTTGCTAAATTTACTGCATTTCAAAATTCCTAATATTTCCGGAAATATTTACGTTCGGTAAATACATTAAAAGGAAAACATTATTTCTGATTAGTTTAATAGAATTTTTTATGACTTATTTCAGACTCCACTTTAGTCTGACACCAATTTTCAAGTTATTTAGTAAAAATTCGTGAACACGTTTGTTGGAAGTCACTGTTGTTAATAACTGTTGTTGGAATTCCTAGATTGTGTCCTTTCCAATTATTGATGTTCATTTCTGTTTCTCACTTTTTCTGTTTCTCTTACCTATTTCTTATCCCTAAAGTTACTGTACTCCAAAATTCCTAATATATCCAAAGACATGTATGTTATGAAAAGGTGACTTAACGTACATCTGAGAGAAAAATTCTTTAAGATTTGTTTTTTTAAATTTATTTGTATGTTTTATTAAGTCTTTACTTTAGCCTGACAAAAAGTTTCAATATATTTCATGATAAAGTAATATTTATTGTTGTTGGAATTCCTATATTATGTCTTTCCCAATTACTAATGTTCATTTAAATCGAGCACTTTCTGTTTCTCTTACCTATTTCTTGTTTGCTAAATTAATTGTTCTCCAAATTTCCTAATATATCCGAAGATATTCACGTTATAAAATGTGGGGTTAACGTACATCAAGAAAAATAAATTCTTCAATATTTGATTTTTACAAAAAAAAATTTTGATGTTTTATGCAGACTCTTCTTTCACCTGTCACAAATTTTTTTAATAATTTGTGACAAAATCATAATCACTGTTGTTGGAATTCCTAAATTATGTCCTTTTCAATATTGATCGTCGTTTATTTTTATCACTTTCGCTTTCTCTTACCTATTTTTTTTGCTAAATTTACTGCATTCCGCAATTTTTAATATATCCGAAGATATTAACTTTATCACATATGTGGATAAGGTACATCGTGGGAGAAGAAATTCTTTAAGATTTGTTTTCTTTTTAATTATTTTTAACTGTTTTCTGCAGTACCTTCTTTAGCCAAACACAAATTTTTAATGTATTTTGTGACAAAATTTTAATGGCTGTTGTTGAAATTCCTAGATAGTGTCCTTTCCAATTATGGATGTTTACTTGAATTAATCACTTTTGGTTTCTCTTACCTATATTTTTCTAAATGGACTGCTTTTTAAAATTTCGAATATTTCGGATTGTATTCACGTTTAGAATGTAGGGTTAACATACATTTGGGGGGAAAATTCTATAAAATTTGTTTCTCTTTAAAATTTCTTTGAAAGTGTTCTATGCACACTCTACTTTAGACCGACATGAATTTTCAATATATTTCGTGACAAAATCATAATTACAATTGAAGGAATTCCTAGATAGTGTCCTTCCCAATTACTAATGTCCTTTTAAATTGATCACCTTCAGATTTTTCTTTCTTTCCTCTTTTTTGTTAAATTTACTCTTCTCCGAATGTCCTAATATATCCGAAGATACTCACGTTATAAAAAGTGGGGTTAACGTACATCGTAGAAAATAAGTTCTTTAAGATTTTTTTTCAAAATTCTTTGTAAGTGTTTTATGCAGTCTTTACTTTACTCTGACACGATATTTCAATATATTTCGTGACAAAACCATAATCACTGTTCTGGGAATTTGTAGTTTGTGTCCCTTTCAAATTTAATGTTCAATTAAATTGGTCACTTTTAGTTTCTCATACCTGTTTCTTTTTTGTTAAATTTACTGCTCTCCGAAATTCTTAATATATACAAAGCATATCACTTTTGTAAAAATAGGGGTAACATACACCGGGGAAAATAATCTCTTTAAGTTTTTTTTTAATTTATTGGTCAGTGTTTTATGCAGACTTTACTTTAGCATGTCACAAATTTTCAATATATTTCGTGACAAAATCGTAACCACTGAAATTGGAATTCCTAGATTGTGTCTTTCATAATTATGGATGTTCATTTGAATTGGTCACTTTCGGTTTCTCTTACATATAAGTTATTGCTAAATTTACTGTACTCCAAAATTCCTAATACTACATCCGAAAATATGCACGTTATAAAAAGTTGGGTTATTGTACATCTGAGGGGAAAAATTCTTTAAGATTTATTATTGAAATTGATTTTTTTGTAAGTGTTTTATGCAGTCTTTACTTTAGTCTAACACAAATTTTCAATGTATTTTGTGACAAAATCATAATGCTGTTGTTGAAATTCCTAGATAGTGTCCTTTCCAATTATTGATGTTTACATACATTAATCACTTTCGGTTTCTCTCACGTATTAATTTTTTCTAAATGTACTGCTTTTTTTAAATTTGTAATATTTCGGATTGCATTCACGTTTAGAATGTGGGGTTAACATACGTTTGGGGGGAATATTTTTAAAGATTTGTTTCTTTTTAAAATTCCTTTGAAAGTATTTTATGCAGACTATACTATAGCCCGACGAAAATTTTTAAGATATTTCGTGACAAAATCATAATCATTGTTGTTGGAATTCTTTGATAGTGCCCTTCCCAGTTATTGATGTTCATTTAAATTGACCACATTCGGTTTCTCTTACCTATTAATTTATTTGCTTAATTTACTGCAGTTTTAAATTTTTAATATGTCGGAAGATATTTACGTTTAAAAGGTCGTGTTAACGTACATTTGGGGGGAAAATTCTGTCAGCTTTGTTTAAAAAAAATATTTTGTTAGTGTTTAATGTAGACTTACTTTAGCTTGACTCAAATTTTTAAAGTATATTGTGACAAAATCATAATCATTGTTGTTGGAAATCTTTGATAGTGTCCTTCCCAATTATTGATGTTCATTTAAATTGACCATTTGCGATTTCTCTTTCGTATATCTTTTTTGCTATATTTACTGCAATGCGAAATTCCTAATATGTGGGAAGATATTCTCGTTATAAAAAGTGGGGTTAACGTACATCGGAAGGATAGAATTGTTTAAGATTTTCTTTTTAAAAAATTCTTGTTTTTTTTATATCTAGACTCTTCTTGAGCCTGTCACAAATTTTCAATTTATTTCATGACCGAATTACAATAATTGTTGGAATTCTTAGGTTGTATCCTTCCCATTTATTATTGTTAATTGAAAGTGATCACTTTCAGCTTGCATTACCTATTTATTTTTTGTTATATTTACTGCACTCAGAAATTTCTAATATGTCGGAAGATATTCACGTTTTAAAAAGTAGGGTTAACGTACATCGGAAGGATAGAATTGTTTAAGATTTTCTTTTGAAAAAATTCTTTGTATGTGTTTTATCCAGACCCTTCTCTAGCCTTTCACAAATTTTCAATTTACTTCGTGGCCAAATTCAAATAAATGTTGTTGAAAATCTTAGATTGTATCCTTCCTAATTATTAATGTTCATTGAATATGATCATGATGCCCAGTGAGGATTTAATGGATTAATACATGTACATGAAGACTTGGGATTACAACAAAACTTGCATAATTTTTTTTTCTGTGAGTACTGACGCTTCTCCTTTTCCGTGTGTGGACTCAACTCTTCAGTCCAGTTTTAAGAAGTCTATTGGGTGTGGGGTCACACGTAGCCCGAACATTTCCTGTGAAAGAGAAAAAAATTGTTTTTATCGAAAGAAATACAAAAACTCATCTGGAGTAATCAATTTATCACTCCAATTAACACATCATTCTACCATTTATTAAATTTATCTTAAAAACAAGAAAATATTAAGAAAATTGTACAAGTCGATATCCGATTAATATATTCGAATATACGTGCCATGATGGATGGCGTATCTGTTGAAGTAAACACGCAACTAGGTCCATGATATGCTCATAAATAAATACCTCACATAGGAAAATTCAAAAGCTAGGTCGTTAGTATGATGTGTTCACTGATAATTTGAACTGGATTAGCTTCATGCGGTCTATTCGAAAAAAACTAGGAAAATGTTTTAGGTTGGCATGTGACAGGATCAGCCATAGAATATCCACTAATTACGAAAGCAATTGTCAAAGTAGTCATATTGATCTGTCAACGCAGAAGAAGCGACAATGTTAGACAATGTTAAGCTTTCTCTTCGCAATTACAAGTCAACCAAATATTCTAGCAAATAGTTACGTATGTATATTTTCTCACCAACTTCACCCACTCATCACCGGAAGTAGCTGCCTTCTAGATTCCAGGAAGATATGTTTCCATTTTAATATTGAAAATGTTGTTTGAGACGGAGAAATACATCACTTGATTTACACTGAAAGAAAAAACACAGAATATATTTGTTTACATAGCACATCAGTTTGGTTTCACCACGACCTAATTAATCATACTACTTATTATCGAATGACCACATAATGCAATAATGTCGCAAGAAATTCATACCCTCAATTTGCACATTCTCGCAGACGGAAGTTGGAGATCCATCCATGCCGGAGTAGAGATTCATAACAAGAAGAAAATTAGCATTGTCCTTGTTTACATGATGAAGTGAACGGAGATTCTCTAACAGTCATCAAGGCCTCATGATTGAAATACCATTCCAACGCTGTTAATGCGTGGTGTTTGCCTTCGCTTTATGGCGACGTGTTTACTGCAATCGACAACTCGCGACATTACTTCAGTCACAAGAGAGACTATTCTTTAGTTTTATTTTGAAATGAACTCAACATCTATTGTCCCTCGCCAGAAGAAAAAAAAACTCCACGGCGGGGAATCGAACCCCGGTCTCCCGCGTGACAGGCGGACATACTGACCACTATACTACCGTGGATTAATTATTTAGCATTATTGCTGAACATTAGTGCAAAAGTTTCCATCAAAATTGAATAATTTTGACATTGCTACGAATCCACTAATGTTATCGATACTGTACAGTTTTTAACGTACTCTACAGTTAAGTATTCTATTTATTAAAACTGTATGTAATACTTACATCATAAAATATTCTTTGAAAATTTTGATCAAACATGGGTGAAAGGTACATTTTCAGAAAAAGGTGTCTTTTTCTTTTTTAAAGTTTTCAAATGAGTTATCTTCTCGTATAGTTTTTAGTCTCTACAATTTTTTCATCTTTATATATAAAAGCGAAATGACACTAACAGACTAATCAAGAAATCTCAGAAACTACAAAGCCTAAAAAATTGAAATTTGCCATATTATTTCCTTTTAGGGTGTACACTTTTTTGCTAAGAAAGAATTTTATGAAACTCCACCCCTAACAGGGTGAAATGGGGATTCAAATGTTTTATGTATGCATCCTATATATCCCACCATAACTATTGATTATCACGAGCAATTTCCACCAGACTTTATACACATCTAATTATTTTACAAGAAGCACTGTACGGGTAAGAGGTTCCTGTTATCTCTTGGGAGGGGGTGGAAAGAGGGTGTCATGAAATAAAACTTATAATATTTTTGTAATCATAGTTATCGGTGCCGCTGAGACACATAATTCGTAACTTCACAATGAGTACAAATTAGAAATAATAAACCCCTACCATCCTTGGGGAGGAGTGTGAAAGGGCGGCTGGTTAAAATGATCAAAAACGTACAACATCGTTGTGTAATACATCCGTTTCGCGGTCGCAGAAAAGAAGAGTCTCACTCTCAATGTCGCTTAAATCCACGATCACTTCCTATGAGGGAATACACTCCATTTGGTTAAGGGAAGAAATATAAAAATAATCTAAAATTGCTTACATCAGTGTTGATATCGTAGTTTCCGGGGACGCTAAGATAAGGGTCTTCGAAAATGTCATTAATTAAGTCCAAAATCAGCCAGTATACACCCTTTGCACCCCAAGCGTAGGGGATGCTACATGCAACCTACGGAAAATGATATCAGTGACGAGTCACTGATCGGAGTGCAGTAAAATTAAGGAAAAATAAAATAAGCGAGAGAAATCGAAGGAGATCAATTTTATTAAAAAACATTAATTGGGAAAGACACAATCTAGGATTTCCAACAAGGGTGTTCACTATTTTGACACGGAATAACTGGAAAATTGATGTCAGGCTAAAGTAGAGTCTGAAATTATCCCTTATGAAAGGAATCTTCTTAAAAACTAATCTGCAAGAAGTTATGCCTTCCGATGCATGTTAATCCCACTTTTTATAAGCATGAATTACTTCCGATATAATTGGAATTTTTGAGTGCTGTAAATTTAACCAGAAAGAATTAAGCAAGAGGAATCATCTGAGTTCATTTTGTTCAAAGAACATTAATTGGGAAGGACACAATTTAGGATTTACGAAATTAAGTGATTATCATATATAAACGTGAACATCATTGGATCTAATAGCAATTTCGGAGTGTGTTTAATATAATAATTAAGAGATAACTGAGAGGAAGTGAATGGTAACATTTTTACTATAACACAGTAATTGGGAAGGGTACAATCCAGGATTACCATTATGGAAATCAGTGAGGAAATGTATTGTAGTGGTAGTACTTCACCCTGCGGTAGTAGTAGTGCTAGCGAATATACTGCTACCTTAGATGATGACGCTATTGCTAACGAACGAGGAAATATCGTGAGGCAGGTGTTAATCATAAAAGAACACAAAGATATATTTATGACTAATTGTTAATGATTTATATGCTACTATTTTTGGGCGGAATATTTCAATTCCATGTTAGGATATTGTGTCGATCGTAATGCTGAAGGAAATAATTGTTCCCGGAGAGATTTCACGTATTTCATAAAAAAAAAGTTGTAATAGTTGTGTATGTCCAGTCGTGTACAGAAATGTATATTACGTTATGAAAATGTATGTAAAAGATTAAATATGAAAACATTATTTGTCAGTGTTACCATTACAAATTAGTTATCATCAACGTCGTGATATGTTAAGAACTTTCTTGGAATACTGCATTTCTCGTTCAAGAGTTTACAAGATGCGACGTTGCCAACTGATTACTTAAGTATTACTCCGAGACTAATACGTAGAGTGAAATATAAATAGAAGCAACCGTATCTGCTGCAGGTTGTCCATGGTAACATGAAACAGGAGACACTGAGAGATGTCTCCTTCTCGCTCGCACATCTGCTTGGAGGGGGTAGGGTTTGTTGGTATGGGAAGGGAACGGCTTCTGCGCCGCAGTCAGCACTCTGTGAGGGGAATCGACTTCCCCCACCTAAAGCGATGTGCGAGAGACAGAAATGTCTCATCGTTTTCCCCTCCGGACAACCGGCGCCTAAGGTCGTATTGTCTTCAGTCACGAGATGAGTCTGCCATTTTCGTTAAAACAGTATTTTCCACATTTGTTGGTGAATTATTCTTGAAAATGGCCCGTGAGATATGAAAATCTTAACGTCATTGCGTTTCCGTATCGATTTCCTATGTTTTAGTAGTTTCTTTTTGCAATGTTAAGCCAGTACTCTTTTCCCGAATCTAAAAAATATATATAAACCCACCAAAGTTTCTCAACATAAACCCATAGTAAAACAAATCATTGAAGATTTTGTAGTGCAAGGGTAGGAAAATTCATCAGCTCTGGATAGGAGACGGTTCTCTCTATCATTGAAAACATTATGGGTGTACTTTAGCTTAGTCGCTGTGACGGATATAATACCTGAAGCGAACTTTATGACGCTCTTCACACTTGAGCTGTTGATGCGAGTGTTTCCGTTTGTGGCATCGCGGTCCGTAAGAGCTTGTGATAACCCAAGAAGCTTTCACCTCTCTGGTCGGAGGCCGCTGGAATGTTGAAATGTGTTTTCCATTTGTAAATGGGAGGGAAATGTAGCTTAGTGCTATTGAAGCTTATCTACATGGAGAGATATGAAGTAGGAGGTGGGTGGTAGGGTTATTGTTAGAAGGTGGGTTCACCAACAACTTGGCCCCCGTGGAAATGTTCAGAGGAGTAGTTAGTAATAGGATGAATAGAAGGAATCTTCGCTTTTGAGTTGTCACAGCTATGTGAACTGGGAAATTAAGCTACAATTTTTTTCTGACCTCACCGGGAATGGAACATGGGACGACATGGTGATGAGCAAGTACGCTAAATGCATGGTGATGTGCTCTCCCACCAAATAACACTTTCAAAACAGACATTCACTCTCGCAAAATTTCGATACATCTTTATATTTTTACAAATTATTTTTATTATTATTATTATTACTATTACTATTATTACTATTACTATTATTATTAATACTATTATTATTATTATTATTCATATTACTATTATTATTATTATTATTATTATTATTATTATTATGGACCAACTTAACTATATGGTCCAACGCCGTAGAAAAATATCCAGATGAGATATCGAAAAACGGCTTTTTTTGCCATGATTCTGGAAGGGACTTTGTTCTCAGAAATTACAAATTGAATCATTATTTGTGAAAAAAAATTCCCTTTTTCGATGGCAAATTTAACATTATCGTCCTATTCTAACCTCATTCTTCGTATATCCTTCCGCGAGTGCTGCTACCTTCACCATTGCCTCCATCTTCACACTTACAACAGATTTTCTTAAAACAGAATCGCCGGGTCTAACATCGCCGACTGTGACCGAACCTAACATCGCCGACTGTGACCGAACAACGTATAACATACTAACATAAACGGTGGCGGAGAAAAGAAAATAGTACGGAACAATATTTCTTTTTAACTACCGTAAATATGAAAAGCGATGAATACGGCTTATATTTTCGGAACCGCAATAATATTTGTAGTATTATGACATAAATTAATTTTTCGAACCCTTGTGGGACCATATTCTTAAGTTTGGCCATTATTATTATTATTATTATTATTATTATTATTATTATTATTATTATTGTTATTATTAGTACTACTACTATTACTACTACTACTCAGACTGCCGAACTGAACGGACGTGCCGAGGAGATGCTCCGTGAAATGAAGGTTGAGCAAAGGGTGATGTTGGCGGTTTTCTTTTTGTTGCTCTTTTATGACAAATGTTTAATGAATTAGGGAAGATACGGAAATAAAACTATATAAATGAATGATAATCTGAGGTGAAGGGTACTTTTTGCAACGGAGGCGAAGTATACAACTTGCAGTGGGTTATGATGTGTGGTGACGACTGGTCACGACTAAAGTGTTTAAAGTGTATGCAGTGTCGAGTTTCAAAGAGATGAAAGAAAGTGAATGTTTCTGTGTGTGAAAAGGTGTTAATTTCTCAATCTGAAGTTGCAGGCGAAGTTGTTGGTTGATGGGGTGAAAAGTGCATCCTGCAATGGAGGTGTGTTTGAAAAGTGGGTTATGGTATGTTGAGGTGTCTTGTTTGCAATGTGTGTTGTTTGCTGGTTTTCTTTAAAGTGTTTGGTATTTTGTGTATATAGTATTTTTGTTTTAAAGTCTTGAAAGAAAGTGATAGGTCTTGTTTGTTTGCTGGTTTGTGAGAGTGAGAAGGTTAAAAGAATTTTTTCTTGTGAAGCTGGGGATATGATGGCTGCTGACAATTTCTAGGATCTGTGAGTAAAATAGTAGGTCAACTGTTTTACTGGAAGTTGGTGATGGAGAGGTTGGGTTATAGGAGTGCCTGATAGATGGAAGAAGCTGTATCTTATTTGATGATGGATAAATGTCTTTGACTGTATTCATCTATTTTTTGTTGGTTTGGTTTTAAAAAAAAGTGTTTCTGACTGGTAAAAAGTGTGAGAAAGCTATCACAAATCTCATAGAGTATGTTTTTTGTATGTAAGAAAAGTGCTGGAGCTTAAAGGAATCTGTGTGTAATAAACACTGTGTGTAATGGGAGATGTTTAATGACAACGGCTATAAGTATTTTGGTTATGATATGTGTGCATAAGGGAAGGAGAGAAAAGTGTTAATGAATGAGAAGTGAAAGTAAAGAGTTGATAAAAATATTTTTTGGGTTGTAGCAATAGATGAGGTAGAGTGTGTGGATTTGTAGGAGGAGAAGGTCTCAGGAAGGTCTCTTTTTAGTAAAGTAATCTGAAAGTAAAAATAGTGAAAGGAAAACTTAATAATGGCTACATGCAAAGGATGTAGTAAAACAGTAAATGAGGAGGTGACTTGCCATTTTTTGTATGGAGGAATACCATTATAATTGTACAAGTATATCAGCTCATACATATAAAAGAATGTCTGAGACCAAAAAAAGAGACTGGAAATGTAAGAGTTGTAAAAATGGTAATAGAATGGGACAACTGAGTGAAAGCAAAGTGGAGGAAAAAACATTAGATGTGAAAGAGGGGGAAGAGGTAAATAAAATGGATAGTGTGGAAAACAGGAAATTAGACCTTATAATAATGGAAATGTCAGAAATCAAGAACTCCATAGAATTCCTAAGTAGTAAATACGACATGTTATTAAATGAAATTCAAGAAATTAGGACACTAAAGGAAGAATTTGAAAAGAAGGATAAACAAAATGAGATACTGCATGAAAGAGTAAATGAACTAGAAAATGAGAGACTGGGAAAAAGCGTTGAGATTATAGGAATAACTAAATAAATAGATAAAAAAGAAATGATTAAACTGATAAAGGAAAAGGGTCTAGAGGAACTGCAGGAAACTGATGTAAAAGAATATACTCAGTATAAAAATAAGCAGCAAAAAATAAAAACCTATATTAAATTTACAAATAAAGAAACTAGAGAAAAGGCAATAAAACTACCAAAAAATAAAGGAGGGCTAGATATGGGGGGTAAAAAAGTATATATAAGAGAGCAACTCACTCAGTACACCTCAAATCTCTTCTGGAAAGCAAGGGAATTTGCCAGGGAAAAGGGTTTTAAATATACTTGGATAAGAAACTCCAAAATTTACATAAGGAAAGAGGAGGATGCAAGATCTTGGATTTAAAAAAATGAAGCAGATATAAAAAATACAGTATAAGAAATAAACTAGGATGATTTTTAAACTAATAATGGATATGGAGATATTTGAAAACCTTGAAATAAAAAAAATTAAGATAGTCAAATGTTTTGAGGAAGTTGTAGAGGTTTTTGGAGAGAAAGAGGATAGTATAAAGATAATACATCTCAATATTAGATCGATAAGGAAAAACTGGGATGAGTTAGTATATAGAATTGAAATACTGGATAAAATTATTGATATCATTGTCCTGACGGAGATAAATCTGGAGGAAAATGATGCAATGTATGTTTATAACATAGATGGATACAAGAAAGAGATATACAGAAGAAAAGGAAGAAGAGGAGGTGGTATAATGGTGTTTTATAAAGAAGAGTATATTTTTCAACATATAAACGAAGAAAAAAGGGCATACGAAGCAATAATTGGAAATGTTTTGATAAATAACAGATTAAAAATCACTCTATTTCCAATATACAGACCACTGGGGGAGGATATAAAAATCTTTCTAGAAGAATTAGAAGAGGTATTAGGAAAAGTGAAAAACAAAAACAAAATACTAATAGGCGATATAAATATCGATATAAAAGAGGAAGTGATAAACCAAAATAATCAAGAATATCTAAACATTATAACGAAACATAAAATGATACATACAATTACTGATATTACAAGAGAGGACACCAGATTGGAAAAAAGCAGTAGTACATGCATTGATCATATTGCAGTAAGTGGTGTGTTTGAAAGCTTCCAACCAGTAATTGTGACAACAAATATATCGGATCACTATTTGACAGGAATAATTATAAAACTGAAAAAGAAAGATATAGTGGATATAGCTGGAAACAAAAATGAAAAAATAATTATAAATAAAGTAGAACTAAAAAAGCTCTTAGAAAAGATTGATCTAGAAGAAATGAAAACAAAAGAAGCTAAAGAAATATATGAAGTGATATTATCAAGTTACAAGAAATCAAGGAAAAAAAGCATAATGAGAAACAGGAAGAATATTAATATTAAACCATGGATCAGCAAGGAGATTGTAGATATGATGAATGAAAGGGACAAACTCTTTGAAAAATGGAAAAAGTTTCCATATATGGATGGTGAAAAGAAATCTGAAAAAAGAAAGGCATATAAGGACCTAAGAAATAAAATAAATGCAAAAATCTTTCAAAATAAAAGGGAGTACTATAAAAATCTTCTAAATGACAACATAAAAGACAGCAAACAAACATGGGAAGTTATAAATATGCTAATGGGAAGAAAAAAAAAGAATGATATAGACGAACTGATTGAAAAAAGTTTAGATAACCAGGAAACAACTCAAAAAGTCTGTGATAAAATGGCAAAATTCATGAAAGAAAATGTATTAAAAAACCTGCATAAATGTGATAAAAGGATAGGACCATATAACAAGATGAATAATTCAAACTCAATATTTCTACCTGAGATAGAAACGAAAGAAATTGAAAGAATTATAGACAAACTTAAGAAAAATAAAGCACCTGGTATGGACTTAGTAAGATTGGAAAGCATAAAAGAAAATAGTAGGGTACTTATACCCTTGATAAAACTAATAATTAATAAGAGTATAGAAGAGGAGAAGTTCCCGGAAAATATGAAAATGGCTATTATCAGACCAATACATAAAGGAGGAAACATGAAAGATCTTAATAATTTTAGACCCATATCTATTTTATCAACAATAGGGAAAATTTATGAGAAATACTTGATGGAGATTATTAAAGATTATGTAGAAAGAAATAATTCAATCACGAAAAATCAATATGCCTATCAAAAGGGAAAAGGTACTACTGACCTGTTAGAAAATATAGCAAATGAGGTAAATGGATACTTAAACGATGGCAAACAAGTTATACTGATATCTATGGACCTAACGAAGGCCTTTGATCTAGTAAATAGCGAGAAGCTCATAGAAGAGTTAGAAAAAATGGGAATCAGAGGCAAAATGCGAAACATATTAAAAACATACCTACAAAACAGGGAATATATGGTCAAAATCAAAGAAAACTTAAGTGAAAAGCAAAAAATGGAAACAGGTATTCCCCAGGGTAGTTTTCTTGCACCACTACTGTTCATTCTTTATATCAATAATGTTGAATCATGTTTAAAATACAGTAACTTTTATGGATACGCTGATGACTTTGTTATAATGATAGGAGGCAAAGATAGAAAGATGATAAAGGAAAAAATCCAGGAAGATTTCAATAATATACAACTGTGGATGCATGATATGTCACTAGTATTAAATGGCAATAAGACCAAGATGCTCCATATTGCAGCGAAAGCGGTGGGTGGTGAAGACATAAATATGGTAAAACATGAGGGAGTGTTTACACACTTATATGAAAAATTGTAAATGTACCTATAATATTGACAAAGTCGAGTATCTAAAATATCTGGGAGTGATTTTAGATCACCGTTTAACATGGGAATGCCATATTAAGGAACTAATAAGAAAATTAAGAGTATGTTTTTGGAGGATGGTAAATGTTGAGAAATTCATGAATAAGATTACCCTAAAGAAGGTGTACGTGTCACTGATAGAATCACAAATTAGATATGGAATTGAGGCATGGGGAACGGCGTCCAAAACATATGTAACACATTTGCAAGCCTTACAAAACAGAATAGTAAAGTTGATAGGAGGCAAAGGAGAAGATATGGAAATTATATATTTAAAAAATCAACTACTAAAAATTAAACAAATATTCCTATTAGAAAAAATAGATAAAAACTTGAATAAGGTAAATAGAGAGTGTAATCTGAAAAGGATTATGCACTCGCATAACAACAGAAAAAAACACAATTATATAATTCCCATAAATTTCAACAAGTATGGAGACAGGAAGATTGATACAATCCTACCAAAGTGGCTAAATAAAATTGATGATGATATAATAGAAATAAAAAATAGATACAGAAGAAAGAAAGAAATTAAGAGATGGTTAATGGAAAACAACAGGATGTTGGAATAAGAGAAAAGAAAATAAAATCGGAGAACCTTGAAAAGAAAGAAAATTAAAAGAAAAAATGTGAATACAAAGAATTTTTAGAGTAGTCAAAATCTCCCCTTGACAAGTTTCATTTGTGAAACTTAAAGGGAGAAGCAAAATATATACAGAAATTGATGAGATGGATGACAAAAATAAATGTGTTAGTAGACTTTAGTTGTAGTTGATCTTTGTATATATTTAATAAATGTATTTTTGTGTAAAAGGATATAATCTTTGGAAAAAAGAATGAATAAGGATGAGTTGGTTTAATCATCATATGTGCTGAAGGTGCATAAAGGGCACATTTTCGGATAAGGGTGAGAGGACTATTTTTATCCTGAAATGTGCTATGTATGTATGTAAAAGGCACAGTTTAAGATAAAAATGAGAGAATGAAAGAAACTACTTTTATCCTGAAATGCTATGTATGTAAGTATGTCGGTATGAATGTGTATAAACCTGCACTGATATAAAATTGAAAGAATGAAAGAAATATTTTAACATTTGTAATATGTTATGTATGTATGTATGTATATAATCTAAAATGAGTTACGATAATTTGACTATAGATTAAATGCATCCAAAACTGAGCCCACTATGTCCGCTATTTGTATAATAGATAGTGGATTTGTTAGTGGTGGTATAAAGATAAGAAATTGCTCCTACTGTTGCTGCTACTTTAAATAGTAGTGGTCGGTTTCAGTTAGCGAGTATAAGTAATGAAAATATCATAAAATGGGAGGTTTAAATCGTAAAATGATGTGGAAGTATTAATCTGGAAGTCAAATGTAAACTGATGTGAAAAACTAGAGGTGAAATAAATTTTGTATTGCGAAATGTAATTGGTATGGATATAAAACGATTTGGATATGTAAACAACTTAGTGAATCAATGATGTATTATTTGATGTATGCAAATTCATGTATGTGCGCTGTATTGAAAAAATGTAAGATGCACAAATCTATCTATATGAAATAAAAAACTTTTAACTTTAACTACTACTACTACTACTACTACTACTGGAAATCGCTTCAAATGAAATATCAAAAGACCCTTTCCATCTGACTGGTTCTTAATATTGGTTATCGATGTCATTTGTTAAAAAATTTGAGGTTTTTCTATCATCTCGCTAACAATTTTGTCCCGTAGACAAAATAGCTGCACATTGATGTCCTGCTCGAAGAGGACCCAAATGTATGTGCAGATAAATTTATTGTATTCACCTGCACATGGGGGTGATTCGGTTCGACGGACCAGTAAAGGTTAATAAAGATTAATGGAGAAAGGATGGAGGTGTAAGATGAATAGTGATTGCCGGCAGATAATACTTTAATAAAACATGTTATGAATAGAACAAGAGCTAATGAGGTGATACAAATGGAAATGTAGATGAGGCGCTACGATAGTGTCGAGCGCTATATGATGAGATGCGTTGACAGCGAGTCTCGTGCTGACCTTTAACGAGTGGCGTGTGGACTGTTTGACCTCGAACGAGTGCCTACTGGCGAGGCAAACGCTGACGGCGTGCTGAGTGACCAGAAGAATGTGCCCCTCCGGTGATGTAAGCGATTGCTCCGGTAAAGTGCTTGCCGATGAGTGGCATGCTGCGAGTCCGTCTACGAAGCGAGTGTGCTGCAGCGAGTGCTCGTCTACTCTACCACCTGAGAGCGAGTGGCATGTGACGTCTGGCGAATGCAGCGGGCGAGTGTGTCCGATCGCTCTGGCGAGCGGTGCCAGCACATGGTCTGGCGGGCTGTGCATAGACTCGCGCTGTAGCGTGAGTTGGCACTCCTATCGCGTAGCGGGACGTCGTGACGGTTGCCTAATTTCTGGCGGGAAGCGCCTCCAGAATAATCCATAAATGAGGCATCGCTCTTCACTTTTGCACAAAGAGTGAGTTCAGAAATGACTCACTTGTCTTAAAGACGATACACCAAAATAATATTTGAACAATGTGTTTTTCGTAAAAAAAGTTGTATAAACTTTGTAAATAATAAGTTTTTTTTACAAAAGACGTTGGCATAATATTGGTTCCTCCAAAAGAGCGCTTCCAATTGACTCTGTTCCAACCGTGCACGCGGATAGATCAACCGATACTTTATTCTTTTTTCAAGTCTTAGAAACTCTCCATAAATATGGTCGAAAGTTATATCATTGTATTCTCCTTTTTATACTACTTTTTCAAGGGCTTACCTGTGTAAAAGATAGTTAAATTTTTCAAAAGTATTAATTGTGCGTACCAAAACTATATACTCATCAACCCTTGTTCTGTGAGTGGAAATTGTTTTCCTGTTTCATATCCGTAGAATAGGCAAAGCACTGTAATAATTTTCATATACGTTGCATTAAGAAAGGAAGTGTGGAAATGGAACTGCTACTGTCCGTTTAATAGAAAGTACCAAAGAACGCGGGATTCATTATATTTCTATAGATTTTATATGTAAATGGGTACCGCGTGCTTCCAAGTTTCTTTTAATTTACATTTTTGTATTATACAACATAATGGTGCCTATTTTAGTGACATGTTTCACCAGACATTTTTTTGTCTACACGGCCATGCCTCATCCAGTCTTGGACTTCTCTGCTTGTCTTTTGCTTTCGAGTTCATAAAATGGATTAATTTTGAACTTTTTCTGTACTTTTTTTGTATAGCAGTCGGGTTTTTTAGTTTTTTAATTATCTTTTTTATTCATTCTGTTATTAAAATGTATGATTGCGTGTTAGGAAATATAATACAATGAAATGGATAGTTACCATGAGAAAAAATAAATATCGTGACTGTTTCAACACATGCATTACTTTCAGCTAACGTTTCGTACCGTGTGTTGGGACCACATCGAAGCGACAAAAAGACATATTTCTCATTTTTCACAGTTTTAATTTTTATTCATCACACATCATTTTTTCACAGTTGATGACATATTAAGTTTTATATTGTATATTAAATTAAAATGTAACATTTTTGTAGCTCTGATGAGGTCTCAAAACTTGGGGACGAAATGTTAGCTGAAAGTAATTCATGTGTTGAAACAATGTCGAAATTTATTTTTTTTCCTCGTGGTCACTATCCATTTCGTTGTATACTATTTATAAGGAAGTACCAGGAAACCTCCAACTACAATTATTAGAAAGTATATGCAATGGTTTGGCAGCCCTAGTTTTAGATTTCTCAAACGGTTTCGAAGATCTGTGGGACATCTATACTCAAAGTCACCATAATAAGGGTACCTCGCGTTCAGTTGGCAAGATATTCGAAATTGAATTCATAACCAACGTCGGACAACAATCAATTCACTTACTCTAGTGGCACTGTTCTATTCTCTCTGGATCGAGCGTGTGAAACGAATACTTTGTGTCTTTGTTTGTTGTGTTATTAACTTGTATTTCTTTAAGCAAATAGTCGCTTTTGTGCCTACTATTAATATTTATTTGGATATTACTTAAATTGTTTGAGACCAGGCTATTCCTAAAAGTTCTCTAGCAAGATGAAGCGGGACGCTTTAACCTCACATTATCAGCATTGTGGACCGGTGCCTGCACGCGAGTGAGTTTCTAGGATTTGTTTCGTAGAGGTTGGCAGTTTGTTTAAGGCAGCCATATTGAATAATTTTAGGCAAAGTATCGTGACTTTTAGTATAGTTGCTCTGAGTATGCGCCCCAACCAGATTCTCTCTCTTTTGCAGGAAAATCTTCCAACAAAATCGGACCATTCTCATAAGGCATGGGCTCCCTGCGACGGCCGAAAACGCAGCCTTCTTCTTCAAATGAGGAAAACCAAGATGAAGAATCCAAGCATCGTATTATGAGCTCTGCGACGTTTCCCTCACTTTCCACCAGTGCACGTAAGTCTCTCTGCGGGGTGATGCACGCCGATGAAACGCATTTCGTCAAACTGCACTCTTTGAAATGCAATGGGGAGTGCACAACGCGTTTCATGCATTGCCATGATTCTATACTCAAGGACATCTTACTTTACCCCGAGAAATTCAACTTAAGAAAAAAATTCATGAACGGAAATGCTTTGTGTTCATTAGTTCATTTTGTATTAGTCGCACTAATATACTTTATTGTCCTCACTGTGGTCATAAGCAGTTTGTAACAGCTCTCTTGACCGTAAATTATTTATATATTTATTTATTGTCAGTCTACCTGACTTGATGTTGGTATAGTACCTGTACTCAATGTAGCCAACGCTTTTATTTCGCCATCGTCCCTAAGAGTAATGATAAAGATACCTCGCGTTCAGTTGGCAAGAAATTCGAAATTGAATACATGACCAACCTCGGACTACAATCAATTCATTTACTTTTGTGACGCAGATCTGTACCTTGAGCATCGAACGTGTAAAACGAATATAACCTTGTGCCTTTGTTTGTTGTATTATTAACTTGTATTTCTTAACAGCAAATAGTCGCTTTTGTGACTACTATTAATATTTATTTGGATATTACTTAAATTGTTTGAGACCAGGCTATTCCTAAAAGTTCTCTAGCAAGATGAAACGTGACGCTTTAACCTTACTTTATCAGCATTGTGGACCGGTGCCTGCACGCGAGTGAGTTTCTAGGATTTGTTTCGTAGAGGTTGGCAATTTGTTTAAGGCAGCCATTTTGAATAATTTTAGTCAAAGTATCGTGACTTTTAGTATATTGGATTTTAGAGAGAAATAACGGATTTTAATTACAGCTAGAAACTAACAGGGTAGGACGAAAGTGGTTCTACCTTTTTTAATACTGAAGCACATGGACTAATAGTATGTCATGTCAAAATGTTTTTCCCTGTCAGATTTGATTAACATTCCAGTTTTGATCTTTGTTTCTTTTAATTTCAGTTGTGTTACATTGGAAAACAACAAAGAAATAGAAGCCTAGTGCTCAGAAGGGGTTTTTTATATGAAACTGAAAATACAGGGAATTCTCTTCATGAAAAGGATAATTTTTAGGCTAAACCCCTATTTTAATGAAATTCTGGAGAATTTCTCTTAAAGCGCATCCTGACTTAATATTTGCCATTTGTGAGTCTGTGTAGTTCCCTTAAATAATTTCTCACAGAAATCGCCTTGGGAGGTTTGTTTTGAGGGTTTAATATTTTCTATTTCCCAAAACATTTTGAGACTCTCTTCTGCCTCTGAATGAATGAGATTGGGAAACCCTTGATTGCTTCTGTATGAATGATTAATTACTACACAGCCTAACTTTGTATTTTAGAGCTTTAAACTAATTTTATTAAACGGTTCTATTTCCACTTGTTGTGGAAGAATAGTCTCCCAGAAAGGCTGGACACCTATTAGAATGTCTTTTGGTCTTGGTTTATTTAATTCCGTGTCAGCAAGTTCTATGTCTTTATTAAATCTAAACTGTCTGCCTGATATTTGAACCGAAGGCATTCTGTTAGCAATTTCTTCGACCACTGAATAGATAAAGTATTAGTATACTTAACAGTATCACATACTGAAATTGTGACGGAGCGAAAAATTATATAACGTTCGTTACTACAACCCCCAATCCTTTTAAATTTATACTAGTTTGTACTGTTTTTAGTTTCATGTCTTTTAACTAGCTTTGAAGTGATAAGTGAGTGGGTAGAGCCTCAGTCAAGCGAGACTAACATATACTTGAGTTGTGACGAGTACAGCTTCTTGTGTTTCATCAGCTATCATTCCACTTACCCCTTCCTTGACTTTAGTAGTCGAATTGGAGCTAGAATCCTCTGTAGCTTTATTATTTATATTTGTGTTTCTAGAGTTCCTAAACCAATAAGTTTTATGAACGAGGGAATTATGCTTTTTTTACATGTTCGTCAAGCAGAAGTAGATCGACATGTTTCTTTAGAATGTTTAGGCTGCAAACAATTCGAGCATAATCGTTTACTGTTTATGAATTCCGATCTTTTCTCTATATCGAGTTCACGGAGAGATGGACATGAAAATATGATCGGAAATCTCGTCGCATACATCCCTTAGAATATCCCGAAATATTCAATGACTTTACATTTCTTCTACTTGTGTTTGCTACACGAGATCGAGATTCCTTGCTACTTGAACTAAAAGCGAGAGAGTGATGCTCCTAACCTCTCGAAGTTTTGGCTTCCTCCTCGAATTTCTGGAGTGAGTTTAAGTCAAGCTTTGAAGTAATTAAATGTTCTACGATGGGATCCCAGGTTTCTACGTTAATTTCTAAGTGTTCTAGGGATCTCATCTGTTGTTGACAGTGATCCAGAATATTCCTAAGTGATTCTGTTGATTCCCTATGGATCATCTATAGGATAATCAACATTCCCTATACGGTAATCAACTAGATTTAATTATATAATTCGACATGAGTCGATGATTCTCGAATTTCTGGATTAACAATTCCCATGCTACCCCTTCGTTTAATTCTAATGAGGAGATTACACGATACGCTGAATCTTGGACACACGTTTTGAGATATTGCAATTTGTGTACATTTGATAATCCCTCATGCTCATAATGGATTCGAATAATTTCTTAAATGAGATCTATTCTAAAACATCTCCTGAAAATGTAGGGAGATTTATTCTAGGTAATCTAGAAGGTTGCTTTATTCTAGGAGCTATCGTATTTGCATGTGTTCCCTCGAAATTAAACGATTCATTCAATTTTGAATCCTAATTTCATGTAACATGTGTGAAGCCTTCCCATGAATTGATAACAGTTTCCTCTGAAAACCTGCCCCAGATGCCCCATCACTCACACCGCTGAATTCTTCTATTTGTTCTTGCGGCTCGTCGAATGGTTCTAATATTACTTTTAGCTGCTTGACCAGGAACTCTAGTCTGTTTCTATTTTTAAACTCTCAACGGAGATTCAAATCGTGTTAGTTTGGCCATTACCACAGACAACTGCTTCCCCAGCTTTACTAGCTCTGTCTGACTCTGTTTCTCAGTCATCCCGACAGTCTTTTAGGTTAGAAGGGAGGAATAAGTTTATAGCCCAACCAAAATACTATCAATATAGAAAGATGAGAGTTTTCAAGTTACTTCACCGTTCGAAGTGTTTGCACAGAATTGAAAAACTGGTGAATGGAACTTTGAGCTGAGACACATAAGCAATGAATTTAGCTCTTTGTACAGCACACATTAAATATTTATGTGTCTCCACAAGGGATGCCAATATTTATGTTATGAATGGTTAGACTTATTACATAAGGATAGCGGACATTTGCACAATCGTATAGATACAAGTATAAAGGGAGGCACACAACACATATGTTCATTTTACATCACAAAAATTTATTCAACAAAAAATATTATTTCTGCCACGATACTGCATGCCTTATTAATACAAATACAGAATTACTTAATCAGAGATAACTGAAAAAGTTGAGGTACTTCAGACTTGCATGATCTGTCTACGAAGCCGATGCACAATTCACTAAAGATAAGTACCTAACCTAGATTTACAGAGTTAACTTTAGTTTAGAAACATAAATATGATAGCTACTGTCTTATAAAAAGAAAAAATAAATCCACCATGGAAGTTTTTGCAGATCATTTAAATACTCTTTGTCGCAATAAGAGTTTTTGACAATGCCCCAAAATTCCGAGAGGTACTTTTTCCAAAAGTGGTCACTTCTTTGTGATTCCAAAAGGTGCCAAAATTTAGAGATGACGTTTCCAAGAAAAGAGAAATTTCTTATTTCTTCTTTCTTACTTCTGTTGGTGTCCAAATAAGAGAAAAATCGAATCAAAAGTTAGTTAACAAAACAGCAAGGAGACTGTATACAGGAGTAGAAACGTATGGAGTGGGGGTATGTACGAAAAACGACGTCAGTTGTGAAGTACGATCCCGTCATCAGCGCCGTCAGACGGTGACATTGGAACTAATTCAACTGGTTTAAAAGATCCGATTCCCTCAAGGCCACACATGTATAATAACCAAACGCGTTACACTTTAACCGCAAAGTGGTTAAACTTAACTATGGGGAATATGTAAATGTAAACAGTTACAGTCAAGGAGCCTATATATTCTCCTTGGATACAATACATAATTGTGGGATTGAAAGAATCAGATCTTTTAAACCAGTTGAGTTAGTTCCAACATCACCGTGTGATGGCGCTGATGACGGGATCGTACTTCCCAACTGACGACGCTTTTCGTACATATCGAATCATAACGCCAACTAAAGACGTTTCGTACTCTGTATATAGTCTCCTTGGTAAATACATAATGAGACTATTACAAACATACTCCGAATACTAGTACTCCTTAATAGAAGTCGCTAGTTTATTGAGGCTGATGTCACGTTCATAATTAACGTTTAACTCCGAGATGGTCTTGACAAATTGCGACAATCGCATATTCCATGGGATGTGAAAATAAGGACCTGCTTTTTCATACTAGATATTACATTATAAACTACACCATTCCATATTACTTTATAAGCCTTGGGAATGTTTTGGCGCTGTGGTGAGAATTTGAACTATTAGAGAGTATTAAATATTAAATTAACTGTAAAAGAGCACTAGTGTCATTCCTAACAGTTGAAAGGCTCAAAAATCAAATTTTCGTGCGACATGGCTTTGTATTCGACAACCGTCTCCGTGAAAGCGTAAAGAACATTCCTAAGATAGAGGCGTGCTTTGCTTGATATCTATTTGATACAGGATAATTTCTTATGTGAAAGAGTTTCAGTCGAATCATAATGTAGGTCTGGGTGAAAATCGTGGTATATTATATATATTCTTAAGTACAGATCTGCCGCAATTTAAACTTCCTTAAATGCATGATGCTGTGACATGTGCCTAGGCTGAAGATTCGTTGTGAAGATTAAAGAAGTCTTAGCAAATATGATCCGTAAGTTAAGTTTTATAGGGTACAAACAATCTTCATAGGACTGTTGTTGGACAATTTATAATACTTCACCGATTCTTTCCCTTCATTTGTATAAACAACACTTAAATTTCAACGAGATTTGCGTATTCTCCGTTTCATATTGTTTTATTGCTTTTGTTCACAATTCGATGAATTACGATGTAAAATTATTCAGTTTTGATGGGAACCCTTGCACTAATGTTCAACTATATTGTTTTGTCTTTAGTCCACAGTAGTATAGTGGCCAGAATGACCGCCTGTCACGCGGAAGGCCGGGATTCAATTCCTCGCCGTGGAGGTTTTTCTTGTCTCGCGTGGGACAATAGATGTTGGAGAAGTTCATTTCTTTAAAAGTATCTGAACTCGAAATCGCATATACGAGGCCGAATGCGATTAGTGTGAGCGTACTTCCGGGTCGCAAAAGTGGATATACATTTTACCGGAAAATTCCAAGGTTGCTGGTGAATATAATCCAAAATATTTCGTGCTTTGAAGGATGTGAATTGTTTTCCATTATAAATGCAGATTGTCACATTACTGGCTGTATACCCGTAGCTTTTCTCGCGTATTGCAGTGGTTTGGAGTGAATGGAAATCACGCTACAGGGCATCTGCCCGTCCAGAAACCGATTATTAACAGTTCGTTGTGTCGCTGTGGTGCCAACTGCGGCTCGAATTTCCGCTGCTGACGCAGTACGATGCGTCTCAGCCATTCGCCGAACACGGTGGTCTTCCCTCTCAGTAGTACCACGTGGCCGCCAGGAACTTGGCAACATTCATGCTAAGTGGATACATTCCTGTCAGGTCTTTCTACAATGTCGCGGAAGGAAAATCTACCTTCTCGTAACCCACACTTATGCGCCTAGCGCGAAATTTGCTAGACGGCATCTTTCAGATGTGTTAATCAAATTTCGTTTAGCACAACTTCTTCTTGATGTTGGGATTTTTTCCGGTCAGTGTTTATTGTTACTTAAAGTAAATTTTGCTGCCTGTCGCGTTATTCTTGTCGCCGTGTAGATGGAATACCTTGAAGACGATAACACTGAAACCTATACGAAAACAGAGACATCTCTAGGGAGTTTTTAAGGGAAAAGTAGGAAGTAAATAAATGAGAGAGAAGATTTATAAGTGTAAACGGTCAATCTAGTGAAGTTATATTACCCCAATTCTTTCAAAGACATTTTACAAGTGAATGAAAACAACTTTAGTTTGTATTAGGAACAGATAGTTGCTGCATTACAAAAGAAGCGAACACATTGAGAAGGGCGCAGTGTCTGCATTATTTTCAACGCATTTTCACGGACACAGTGAACTGTCTCGTTGCACTTCTGCTCTCTTCTCTCTCAAATCTTGAAAGCGACACCGACAGTGGGTTGTCTTCGGAACTATCTTCATTTATGTCGACACCATTTCCACGACGCCAGCTGCTGTCTCGCGGACTGTCTTTCCTCTCACAACCTTCGTGTAGAGGTGAGCTTTCTTTCTTCGCTTAAAGGACGCCGCTTTCTGTGCAGACGATATTCGTTCTCCTGACGTCGAGCAGTTTCTCCCTTCGCCTCCAATCAAGAACACACGTCAAACTCATCCAAAAACCAAGTCGGTTACGAATACATGTTTGCAATAGACCAAAAATTCAAGGATATGTGGAAAATACTAATGACGTACGTGTTCTACATGTCCATTACATCAATTCTATTTTTCACTTCATTCAAATAATACTGGATTGACAATGGTCGCTTCTAAGCCGCTTCTCACAACTCCCACGATGAGTTTAGATGAAATAGAGAAACAGTTCTCAAGGCAACCGCTCTCAATTTGACGTCGTTGGAGCTGAATGAACTGCCATTAACCGCACTGGGATTTCACGAAACGAAGAACATAAATAAAGTAAATAGTTAATAACATAGTAACTGCCTTTTTTATTTGTGCCCTAGAAACGGACGTAGAATCCTATGGGTACCTCGTTTTCATTACATTTCCACCCCTGAGGCGTACAACATCGAAATATTAGTTCCAATTAATTCCGAAGTATGCGAGTAAAACTCATTATAGAAATAAATTGACAAATTTAAAAAGTATTTGTAGAAGGAAATCATTTCTTTCGTAACGTCCTCCATTTTCAAATCAAACTTACAAGCATCGATTTTGAGAAATCGTGATAGACAGAGTTTATGGTGAAGTTCGTTTTGGATAAAGGGAAATTCTTCGAAAATACTCTTCTCTAGAGTATCTCACTACTATGTTACCTTTCTGATAGGACTGTTTTCTTGTTGTGGATATAAAAATTGTTGGAAGGGGGCGCCCGGACTTGAACCAGGGACCTCTCGATCTGCAGTCGAATGCTCTACCGCTGAGCTACACCCCCAGGTAATAGTTTATAAACTTTTAACTTATTTATATTATTGACGATTAACCATATGGCATATACACCCATGATTTATTTCTAATTCTTCTAATCATGTAAATCCTAATTAATTTTTTCCAATAATAAATGATTGCAATAAAGGGTTAAATATTCCATGGCCTGTTGGTAACTTTAAGGTTGGGATTTCATCCGGACCTATACTAGTGTTCGTGTTCCAAATATTGTTTTCCCAGTCACATTGATCTCATTTGATTCCAATTGCTTCATACCTTTTTGCTAAATTAACGGCACTCAAAAAGTCCTAATTTACCCCATGATTTTCACGTTTATAAAAGAAGTGGGGCTAACATCGGTTATCTCGCGGCGTAATTTCTTTCAAGCTTGTTCTTAAGAAAGTTCATTCCATAACGGTTATTTACAGACTCTATATTACCCTGACACCAATTTTCAAGTTATTCCATAACAAAATAGTGAACTCCTTAGATTAAAATCTTTGAATGTGTCCTTCCCAATTAAAGCTTTTGAATTTAAATAATCTCATTTGATTCTCCTTTTTTTTCTTCCTATATTTAATGCATTCCAAAATTTCTAATAAATATCCGAAGATATTTTCTTGTATAAAAATTGGGGTTAACATACACGGGGGGCATAACTTCTTTCACATTAGTGGTTAAGAAAATTCCTTCAACGGGGGTTAATTGCTGACTCTAATTTAATCTGAAACCATTTTTTAGCTTATTCTGCGAGAAAATAGAGAAAACCCTTTTAGAAAATCCAGCGTTTTATTCTTCCCAATTAATGTTTTTTAATCAAATTATCTCATTTGATTCCTCTTGCTTTATAGCAAAATTTAGAGAATTGCAAAATTTCTTGTAGATTCAAAGATTTTGACGTTTATGCAGTAATCCCTTTTGCATCGGGAGACATAAATTCTTTCGGATTTGTTCTTAACAAAATTCCTTTCACAGGAGTTAATTCCAGGCTTTTTATTAGTCTGACACCAATTTTCAACTTATTCTGTGACAAAATATTGAACGCAAATTTTTTTAAATCTTAGATTGTGTCCTTCCGGATTAAGTTTTTTAAATCAAATTGGCCTGAATTTTTTGCTAATATATTCACTCCTAAATTCCTTATATATCCGAAGATATTCACGTTTATTAAAGGTGAGATTAGCATTCCGGTTTGTCCCATTTTATTTATAAGTATTTCTTCTATTCGTGAGCGACCCATATCTCCGTTATGTACATATCTATGTAGCCCCATCCAGACCCGACTTTTTTTCTCTCCGATTTTCCTTCAGTTTATCGTGCAGTTAGTTTTGGACTAACAGAAATTCTTGTAAAATACTCTTAAATCTCGTTTTCAAAAAGAACTCACTATTCTGTTACTTTTGTAGAACGACTTATTTCTTGCATAAATATTACTGTGGAAAAAAAATTGTTGGAAGGGGGCGCCCGGACTTGAACCAGGGACCTCTCGATCTGCAGTCGAATGCTCTACCGCTGAGCTACACCCCCAGGTTGTGGTTTATAAATTATTAATCTTATTTATATTATTGACTATGAACCTTATGACCTAGTGTAAATTGCGTATATATTCATAATTTATTTCTAATTGTTCTAATCATATAATAGCTAAATATATTTTTTACAGTAATAAATGAGTCCATAAAGGGATATATATTCCATGGCCTCNCCATAAAGGGCTATATATTTCAAGGCTTCTTGGTAACATTAGGGTTGGTATTTCATCAGGACCTTTACAAGTCTTCGTATTCCAAATTTGGGTTTCCCATTCACATTGATCTCATTTGATTCCACTTGCTTCTTACCTTTTTGCTAAATTAACTGCACTCAAAAATTTCTAATTTATCACATGATATTTACGTTTAGAAAATGAGGGGGGAGGTAACATCGGGCATCAGTAGGCGTAACTTGTTTCAAATTTGTTCTTAAGAAAATTCCTTCCACAAAGTGTATTTACAGACTCTACTTTAACGTGACACCAATTTTCAAGTTATTCCATAACGATATAATGAACACCTGAGATTAAAATTGTGAATGTGTCCTTCCCAATAACTGCTCTTGAATTTAAATAATCTCATTCAATTCTCCTTCCTTTTTCTTCCTATATTTAATGCATTCCAAAATTCCTAATAAATATCCGAAGATATTTTCTTGTATAAAAATTGGGGTTAACATACACGGGGGCATAACATCTTTCACATTAGTGGTTAAGAAAATTCCTTCAACGGGAGTTAATTGCAGACTGTAATTTAATCTGAAACCATTTCTTAGCTTATTCTGCGAGAAAATAGTGAAAACCCTTTTAGAAAATTCAGCGTTGTATCCTTCCCAATTAATGTTTTTTAATCAAACTCTCTCATTTGATTGCTCGTGCTTTATAGCAAAATTTAGAGAAATGCAAAATTTCTTGTAGATTCAAAGATTTTGACGTTTATGCAGTAATCCCTTTTGCATCGGGAGACATAAATTCTTTCGGATTTGTTCTTAACAAAATTCCTTTCACAGGAGTTAATTCCAGGCTTTTCATTAGTCTGACACCAATTTTCAACTTATTCTGTGACAAAATATTGAACGCATTTTTTTAAAGATATTAGATTGTGTCCTTCCGGATTAAGTTTTTTAAATGAAATTCGCCTGAATTTTTTGCTAATATATGCACTCCTAAATTCCTTATGTATCCGAAGATATTCACGTTTATTAAAGGTGAGGTTAACATTCCGGTTTGTCCCATTTTATTTATAAGTATTTCTTCTATTCTTAAGCGACCCTTGTCTCAGTTATGTAAATATCTATGTAGCCCCATCCATACCCGACTTTTTTTCTCGGATTTTCCTTCAGTTTATCGTGCAGTTAGTTTTGGACTAACAGAAATTCTTGTAAAATACTCTTAAATCTCGTTTTCAAGAACAACTCACTATTTTGTTACCTTTGTGGAACGACTTATTTCTTGCATAAATATTACTGTGGAAAAAAAATTGTTGGAAGGGGGCGCCCGGACTTGAATCAGGGACCTCTCGATCTGCAGTCGAATGCTCTACCACTGAGCTACACCCCCTGGTAGTGGTGTGTAAATTTTACACTTATTTATATTTATGACAATTAACCATATTGCGTATACATCCATGATTTGTTTTTAATTCTCCTAATCATGCAATAGTTAATGAAGAAATTAATATTTGCTAAATAATAAATGTTTGCAATAAAGTGTTATTACAAATTGTTGTTTACCATTTACATTGATCTTATTTGTTTCCTCTTGCTTTATACGTTTTTGGTAAATTTATCCGATGATGTTCACGTTTATAAAATAAGTGGGGCTGACATCGGGCATCAGGCGGCGTAACTTCTTTCAAATTTGTTCTTAAAAAATTCCTTCCACAACGGTTATTTACTGACTCTACTTTACCCTGATAACAATTTTCAAGTTATTCCATTACAAAATAGTGAACACCATTGTTCAAAATCCTCGATTGTGTCCTTCCCAATAAATGCTCTTGAATTAAAATAATCTCATTCGATTCATCTTTCTGAATTTTTTTTCCTATATTTAATGCACTCCAAAATTTCTCATATATATTCGAAAATGTTTTCGTTTATAAAAAGTGGGGTTAACATACATCGGGGGGGCATAACTTCTTTCACATTTAGTTTTAAGAAAATTTTTACTACCGGTGTTAAATACAGACTCTACTTTAGCTTGACACCAATTTTCAAGTTCTTTAATGACAAAATATTGGACACCCTTGTTGGTATTCCAAAATTGTGTCCTTCCTAATTTTGCTTTTTCATTCAAGCATTCAAGTTGATATCATTCAATTCTTCATGCTTAAATCGTTTTTGCTAAATTTTCTGCACCGGTTTTCCTTCTGGGAAAGGTGGATTTTATATATATATATATATATATATATATATATATATATATATATATATATATATATATATATA